>VYZV01013939.1:101965-125835 GCA_013401275.1 Pandion haliaetus | reverse complement strand
CAGACATTTGCCAAGAAGTCTCTAGAAACCAATTTTCCACTAAGGAAGTAATAAGTATTTGGAATCACCTGTAAGATTTTTTAAAACAAATTCACTGTAATATCCAAGTATCTTATGGATTACATTTTTCAAAGGAAATACAATAAGTGGGAGAGGAAATTACATAATGAATAGATTTTTTTTTCCTTTTAATTCTTCACATTTTACTTCAGAGACAAAAATTCACTCATATATACAGGAAAATATCCTTTTCCTCTTAGACATCCTAAATCACATTCAGTGGACAGATTATGGGCATATGGACCTACTGTGAAGGTACAGAAGAGGAGGAAAGAAACTCTGACCTTTATTTCACTACTTGGTTTGCTTAAGGCAAGAGCTTCTGACATAAATAATCACATATATGGCCTCAGAATGTAAATACTAACCACCACAAAAGATTCTACAGCATACGCTAGCCCCGATATCTAAACACCTTCTTAGGAACTACCAGCAGGCCCCAGAAAATTTAAGAAGTTGGTAGCATCTATTCAAAATCTTGGCTTAAAACCCAATTTCCAGGTTTTTCCCTAGTTTCTTCATTTTAATGAGGTGTAGCGCATCTTTCCACATGATCAGCCACATGTAACAAACACACAGGGAGACCAGGCTTTGGTGGCCTCCTGCAGCAGGATCAGACTGCTCTGAGATGTTACCCAAGGCAGGATTTTGAGAGCTGCTGGAAGGAAGACAACAATTCACATGTGAAAACAATTTCAATAAAGTTGCAATAACCCCATTGCAAATGAGCACTGTTCACATTGTCCCCAGTGAGGGTAGGGACACCACCCCCAGCATGCTGGAGGTTGTGCTTATCACTGCCTTGTACCTTGTCTCCTTCCTCTGAGTCACTTCGGTAAGTTTTAATTTTTTTTTAATCATCTGTAATCAGTGGGGAAATTCCAAATTCACACCAATAGGAAAATTAGGCTCCATTTACTTGTTAAACATCCCTTATTTCTGCTCAGGTTTTGCACTCCATGACAAAATAAAATAAATAAAAAACAGCTTTATCTCACCTAAACTGCTATGAGACATGACAGCAAATCTGTCAGTCTCATAACCCAACACCACATGTATCTGTCTTTCCTTGCCATAAATTTCTGCTCGAGCAGCAGGAATATGACAGCTGTACCATGCACTGGCATATTCGCAACACTAAACCTCTCCAGAGCAGCTTGATGAAGGGATGAAAGCTCCATACCCCTTAGTGAAACAAAGCAAGCAAGGGAGATAAATCCCACACTGCCTTGGTGGCTAACAGCACTTTGCACAGTGAGAGCAGGAGGGAGCAGAGTTTGCAAACTGCAGCCTCTGTTGTCCTTCTGGAACTGTGATACCTTATGACTTCCAAATAGCTAGAAAATTGACTGCAGCTACATGATAAATTGCTGCTTCCCCCCCTCCCCCATATATTCATGCTATATTCTGCAATATTTGTCAATGGGAGCAGGGGAATTTCTTTTATTTTAAGACTTATCTTTCAAGTAAATAAGCGAGGGAGAGATGGGGGAATTGCCATCTTTAAAGAATTACTTATCCTTAGGTGTACCAATTTCCAAGTATTCCACACAGACAGCAGCCCTGGGACCTCTTTGACCCACCAGACTCCCAAAATAAAATTAAAAAAAAAAAAAAAAAAAAAGTATAAAAAGATTCAGGGAGCTAACTATGCTTTTTTTAGTGAGAATCTTGCTTTTCCTTCTCATATGCCCTCCTCACAAGTTGTAAACATACAGGCAGTAGTCAATTGAAATATCTTAAGGTCTTTCTGCAGTCTTTGAAACTATTCCATATTCACTGGTGGCATAGGTCCCTGAAGCCCCCTTTCTCCCACATTGTTAAATTTCTACTCTTTGTACATGCTATTCAGAGTATTAGTTGCCTTTGCTGCTTAAATTGCTACACCTAACCCAGGATCTCTAAATTGCCCTTGTCTTTTAAAGTAGTTATTCTTACTAATGATGTAACCAAGGGCTTGTAAATTTAGTAACATGCTGAGCTGGCCCTACCATAAATAACTATATCAGAGACAGTAATATCAAGTAGGACAAACTGGAGGCACATTGCATCAGGGAGACTATCTGCCCTCATCCCACAGAGAAGTGAATAAATAGTGACCTGGAGCATCTTTGTGACAAGGAAAAGCTCTGGGCTCTTTTGAAGGCGTTATGAGAATCTATCCACAAGGAATCAGGTCCACAGAGAGAAACTTTGCTTCTGAAGGTTTCCATGAGCTTCGGATGCCAGTACACAAAATGTAAAAGCCAAGTGCGTCCAACACGTAAAGTATAACTCAGCCAGCACATCCACAAGGGAATCACATACAACTCCACTGGTTGTGTCCACACCAGTCCTCACAAACTGGCTCAGGAGCAGACATGAGTACAACACAGGCACAGGTCTGCCTGTCTGCTCTCCACATGGGGGCTGGCCCACAAGCTGCCTGGGGAAACTCCTGCAAGAAGCCCACCGACAGCCCGTTGTGTGCTCCTCATACCCTCTAGCCTACATCTCTGTGACACTGAAACCACAGCAAAATGCCAGGCGTACCCACACACATCTAAGCAATCCCATATGCTCTGAGATATGGACCCCATCTACCCCTAGTACCAAATCCGATTCACTGAAATACAACATGGCAACTGGTTTCACTGGTTGGTGCTCCTGCAAGGCAGGGGTGTACTCATCTCCAACTAAAATTCTTCCTGCTGAATTATTCCAACTGACCAGAAGCATGCTGGGTGCTTCAGAGAAACACAGACATAACCCCGGACCTACCAGCGCTCAGAAACAAAAATAAGACAAATCTGTCTTAAAGTGCATCATTATTCAATGAGTGGAGACATTAACATACAGACAAGACAGAGAGAGAGGGAAGAGGCAGCTCCATCAGAGCGCCCATCAATCACTATGGCACGAACAGAGCCAACAGCTCCATTAACTCTGGCATGTGCAGGTTGCAGGCTTGCTTGCTTGCTTGTTTGTTTTTTAATATATTATCAGCCTCATTTTGAATGTAAATATTAAAGCATGGTAATTTACTGGTGATGCAAGCAGAATGGCTTTTTAGGAGATGCTCAACCAACTAGTTGGAAGAGCAGGGCTGAACAAGGAGTTTCCAGCAAAAATTTCTCCTCACTATAAAATATGGCTTTGACTCAGCAAAATAATCACAGGAAAGTGCCCCTTATTCTCAAAAAAAAACCCCTTAATATTTCTGATGGAAAATGTAAACCACTCATGAACTAGCAATTTCTATTCTAATTTTCTGGGAAGTTTTCAAATAAAATTTTTCCATTATTAGTGTTTTTGTCAAAACATATCAAATTAATCTGTTTTTCTTTTTTCAACTGAAAGCTGAAGAGGTTTCTCCTGAAACCATCAATAAATATGGACATTTTTATTGTTGCCACCAAAATTTTCAGGACGAGATGACATGGAGACCATTACACTACTGGAATGCAGAGATAGCATGGAAAAAGCATGAGAATTGGTAAGTGAAACAGCCTCAATACCATGAAATTGGACTGAAATTCTACAAATAAAAGACAGTTGTTGCAGAAAACTAGTGTTTAAGGTTGAAAGTAGCCAACTGCAGCTCAAGCCATGAGCTTACAGAGTCCTGGCCTCTGGGCAGGTATAATTTGAAGGAGACCAGACAGTGCTACATATGCCAAGTATTCCCAGAAAACACAACCAAATCATAGCAAAACCATCTGGGATGCAGCTTTTCCTGTGTTTTTGTGTCAATCAAGCTTGTTTCCAGAAATGCAGATAAACCATTCATGCACAGAGGTTTCCAAAATGCTTAAGATAGCCTGTAGGCTACATATAGACTTGTCTCTGCATATAACACAGCAAGCAGGAGGACCTAGACTGGGAGCACATGCTCATAACACAGGACAAATTGTAGATTTGCCAAACACAACCAGCTGAGGCCAGACTCTGCTCTGGGACTGCTGAGCCCCACTGGTGTCCCAGCCATGGGATTTTGCATCCTGTCTCCACAGGTGTAAACGACCCCACAGATTGCACAGCAGCAGTCAGCCCTTTGGGTTGGACTCATGGCTGTTGCTTCATGCTACAGCCCTGTGTGTGTGCATGAGGGAGTATGCTTCAAGTATGACTCAATTTACTTCTCCCCATATGAATAACACCTATTGAAAATATGACTGGGTTTAAATGACTACAACAAAATTAAAATCACCAAAAACAAGCTGATGGGCTGAGATGAAAGATATTGTATTCATTCTGTGAAGGACAAGCGTATAATGCATTTGATGACCCAGAAAAACATACTGCAACATCTAGGTCTGTTTGTTACAAGTAAATGTCAAGAGAGCTGAAAGGAGAGGTCAAGCTTTCACCTCAGACAGCCAGAGGAAGCACCTAGTTGCACTGTGAATGCATTTGGAAATAAACACCGACAAGAAAAAGTAATTTCTCTTTGGTTGTCATCAGCTTCAGGGCCAGAAGACATGAAGCTGTCACACACCATCATCAACACAACTGCAACATGCACCAGATGGGACTATTAAAGGCAACGATATGGGCCCCGGCGTTTGGGGGGCACACAGCCCAATGGGCTGGGCATCTCTCCTCACCCACCATACACCTCACTGCAGCAGGGCTTCCTCCATTTAGTTATAAGGATGCTCAACTCTCCTGAATGAGCCTACGCACCAAAATAGGATTCCCCTGCTGTTGCCTCCACCAGAAACTGGAAGAGGTCCCACGTTGGCAAGAACATGTTGCCCCAGTGAGGAGCTGGATCACAGCACATCCACTGCGTGTGCTATGGGAACAAGGGGATAACATCTCCTGGGGAGAGGAGACAGGGTGAGAAGATGCTCTTTTATAGCTGAGGGTATCTTGGAGATGTCTGCTGGCAAGTGACACAGAGTAGTGGCTCTGTGGCTGTGGTCACAGCGTGTGGACCTGACCTGCATAACCACTGTTAACAGGCTCCCCAAGGGGAAAGAAAGCGGGCCTAACTCTGCTGTCATGCACACTGCTGTTAAACCAGAGTAATTGAGTCTCAGCACAGCAGAAATCAAGGAGATGACTGTCAAGTCCAGTGTCAAACAGACACACTTACAAACTTGCCCAAGACAGTGTTAGGGGATTTTTGTACTATCCTTTGTGAACTAAAATCTTGAATGTTTCCATTCAGTTTTTGCAGAAAGCCTTGCTATATCTGGCCCTTATCGTCATGTTTATAAGGTCATGAAAACCCACAGAGCATCTCTCATGTCAAGACTACATATGTGTCAGTCATGTGCATAAACATCTGATAATCACTGCTGTTATCCAGAAAATATTGCCTAGGTAGCAGCTTCCTTACAGCCCAGGAAAGCAAGTAGAGTTTAAAAGGATGTTGAAGTTGCTCTAAATTGCCTGTAGGGGGAAAAAACGGGCACTACCAAGCCCTTGGGCAGGAACATACAAGTACATCTACTCTAGATGGCATCAGACTGCAAACTCATAATCAGAGGCCAAACCTGGGAAACATCAGCTGCATTTCTAGCCCTTAGACTATTTCATTATTTGCTATAAACCAAGGCTATTGTATAGGACAAAAGCCAGGGCAGCTTACTGAACACACTCAAGCGTTACTCAGCCTATGGCCCAACTCACAGCTCAGCTACAGCAGAGCTGGGCTACCGCCCCCTCCAATCTGTCGCTATATCTGTACATAGTCACTCCCTAACCCAGTTGTGTCAAAATGATCCAGGTTGGCTTACTATTTAAAAGCATGGAGGGTTTTCTTTAACCCAGATAATTTTGACTGATTTGGGTTAGAGAAGGAGTGCACATGCAGCTATACCTGCAGATACCAACCCTGCAGCAGTGGGGCCAATGCCCAGCCACTTTGAGCCTGGCTTGGGTTCAAAGCCTTTGAACCCAGTTCAGCTGCAAGCCATGCAGCACATCTGGCCACAGCTGTAGATACTGTTCAGGAAAAAAAATAGCATATGAGGTTGCATTCAGTGTCACAGATGAACAATCGAGTGTAAAAAGTTAGGGTATGATTCAAGGGAAACACCACTCAGCTTTGGATTCCATTATCACAGCAACAAAACAAAATATGCTGGTACTAATGGTCTTCATTCTTCAACTAAATTCTTCATTTTAGGGTAACTAGGATTGGCTTGTTAATACTAAATAGCCACACACAGAGATAGGCATCTAACAGTACAGGGCATAGCTTCAATTACCTCTCAAACTGGAGCTAAGTGTGTATTTGTTTCAGCCAACCCAACTCCAGAAAGATGAATTTTAAAATGGAAGCACACTGGAAATGCTGAGAAGCTTCTCTCGCATAAGCAAAATACCATCTGTTACCTGTACAGTAGCAAGGCAGTTCAGATCTTTCTCTCCCCCTATGCTGGCCACTGTCTCACACACCAGAGCCCTTGCTTGGCTTCCCAGCCATGGGGAGAGCTCACAGAGGGACCCACGCAAATAAAATCTACAACTCAGAGTGGGAGGGAAACAGTTTTGCATCCTTCTTCTGTTCACCTGCAAGAGGCATCAGAGCAGCGTCCAGGATCACATTCAAGTCAGTGTCAAAAATAGCAAGACACCAAGAATCTGTTCCCCAAGTTTCTTACCTAAGCATGCCATTCCATATCATCTTCCAGCAACCTCTGCTACCAGCATGATGCAAGAGCCAGATCATGTCCTCCTGCTGGCTAACATAGCTGTAAAATGGGAAATTATATTTTCTTGTTTCACAGAAGTTTGGTTAGACTGAACATATTTGGCTTTGTAAAATACATCAAGATCCAGAGATGAAAGATGTTCCTTAGGTGCAAAATACTAAATAATTGTCTTCATTTAAGAACACACGATCTAGTAATCCAGAATTTGGTTGGGGATATTCTGAAGGATTAGACTCTTGGACTCATTCAAAAAAAAGGAGAAAAACTGGTTGCACATATGCTTCAGCATAAAAGTATTTATCTGACATCCAGCCAAAACCATTTTATCTCTGTAAGCAATCCTTAAACACTGCAGAATGTATTCACTGCTTTCATTACCAAATTACTTTTTAAGAGTTCAGCAGGTAATTGAAGTTCCAAATGTCTTAAACTGGTTTGGCAACACTGAGATTTCTTAATGGACTTGCTATCCAAGAACTTTAGAGGAAAAAATCAGCTGGATACAAAATATATGCCCTAAAATAAGATGGATTCAAATTACACTAAGAAGCTGGCTTTTAAAGAGGGAGAACATTTTAAATGAAGAGTAAAGCTCTGCTCAGAGGAGGTTCCACGATGTTGAAGGTTCAGCTCATATTCAAAACCACAGGGCAAAAAGTCCTGTGAATTTTTCAAAGACACTGTGTTGGCCTAAATCTGTTCCTATTGAACTCAAGGGCTGTTAATTTTGACTGAAAACTAATTAGGACAACGCTGTCCCATATACTTTGTACTATTAACATATGCTTGTTAAAAATGGAGGGCTCTAAAACCTTTTTCCTAGATAAAAAACATTTTGTTTATTGCTTTTCCAATTCACTCAGCAGGAACAGTAAAAGGAATGAGCCCAAATCTGTTCCACACGCCAAAGTCCTCTGCATTTAACCAGCGGTGCGGTACTCAAAGGCAGGGACAGGAGGGTGATGAGCAGCATGAAGCCTGCAGGCTGGCCAGGCAGCTGCCAGCTCCAGAGGTCTAACGAGGACTCTTGCCCCGACTACATCAATAGCTTTTGGCAAACCATTTTCTGCCTCAGTTCCTCGCATTTATAAAGTGGAGATGATGACAGCATTCTGTGTTAATAAGTGTTATATGCACTGCTTTAGCATTGTTATTATTTTATAGGGCTTTTCATCCACAGCCAATTACCCAATACTCAGAGGGAAACTGAGGCACAAAGCAATGCTAACTGCTTCATGTCATCCAGTAGGCCACAGCAGAATTAGGACCTTCATCTCCAGAATTTTACATTATACACTAAACTCATCTACAACCTTGGTACTACAAGGTGAAAATTAGCTTGCTGTTTGTCCAGCACGGTCAGACGATGGGATACTTGCTTACTTCTGCTAACATTGCTATTTGCAGCCTATCTTCCTGTTGCTGTTGTTCCTGCAGAGAAAACACAATATTAGATTTGTAAAATCACACTATATTGGAAAACACTGTGATGGCAAATGCAGGATTATGGTCTCACTGCAGGGTCCAGCAGCAGGGAAAGCTGGGGATGATGTGGGCTGCTCGTGGTCTAACATGAAGAGCTTTAATGATGACAAGAGGAACACAGAACAACAAGACCAAGCAAGGGCTTTGCTTTTCACAGCAGCAATATTTTCTCTTAGGATTACTCCAATGCAAAACAATCCTTGTTCTGCAATGGATCAGTTTTCACAGCAAGGAGATAACTGATATTTAAGACAAACAAGAATAATTAAGGAACCTTCTGGTCTGACATAGACCAGAAAAGATGAGATGCACAAGATTAAAAGCCCTGTAAAAGATGCTGTTCTAGCACATAAGTTTCCTATATTCAAATTATGGTTCCCACCCAAAAAGGCACAACTGTTTCATCTGATGGGGATGCAACACTCATTCCTGTATTACAGCCTTGCTGCTGAGGCATTTCTACTACAACATTGCCGCTAGTAAATATAACTTGGGGATACCTACAACTTCAGGACGAAAGTTTCTGGCTGCACCTAGATGCACTGACACCAGCAGAGTAAGCCGTTAGAAATGTCGATTGAGTTCTCTGTCAGATAAAGTATACCAGGCTTTACCTAAGGGAGTCTCAGGAAAGTTATGGATGCAGAAGCTCAAGAGCTCCTGGCAGAAAAGCTTGCAATTCAGCTGCCGCGCTGTAATTTAACCCTATATGAACACTACACACCAAAACGCAGAAGAGGGCTGAGATATTGGGAACTCAGCTCCAGCCAGCACCAGACAAAGCACCCACTGATTTGGGATGCTGGAGACAACCAGAGCCTGCCTTTCCCATTCTTTGCATACAGCAGGTGTTCACTCACAAGCCTTTTACCAAGCAGTGGAAATAGGAAAGCTCTGCCTGACTAACAGGTAGTGTTGAACAGCTTATAAACTTCTTTAACAACAACAACATCATTTCACATTTTATCCATCTCCTGCTACAGGGCCACAACACACTTTGCCATCTTAAACAATGATCTGTGACGTGCTGGACCCATGCGCAGCTGGACAGGAATAGTTGAAGATACGCGGAGGTTTCCTTCAGGCCTACAGGTGGGGATGTGACACAGGGGAAGCCTGTGTGTTCCCAGACAGCTTCAGTAGCAGCCGGGAAAGATGGAGTGCCCAGACCTGGTGTCTGCATGTGTCGTTCCTGACACAGAGCTGCCAGAGGCTGTGTTTGCTTTACCTTGCCTAAAGAGAGAGAGGTTATGCAAAGACAGTGGAGGTGCTAAGAATAACAGGATCTTCACCCTGAAACCCTGTGGAAGAGTCACATATACAAATTACCTCTCAACCCTAAAATGCAGCAATTCATACAGTCAAGTTGCTGAATTTGACTATTCACGCACACCAGCATTGCAAAGCATAACCTCAGGTAGAAATGTAGAAAAGCAAGAGAAGAATATAGCTATCCCAAGAGGAATCTGGCCAGCATATTAGGAATGCAGCCTTCTTTTCCAGAAATTGCACAGGGGGTTCCTCAGTTGCACCAACAGCTTCAAAACTGTGAACCTCAAGCCTTAACTTAAAAAAAAGTGCAGTTTTAATATCTCAGTGCCTCTTAGGGGCTCAAATGGATGGGTGCCAACAACAGAGCCCACAGCACCTACTCATCCATGAAGGCTTTCTATCTAAAAATCCTGTTTATCAGCATAGTGCCAGCAGGACTACAGTATGATAAGCAGCTCCATGACAAGTCCTAAACTTCCAAACTAACACATTCATTTACTTACACGTGTGTAAGTGTGACACTGAAATAGACAGCCTTCTTGAGCATCAATACCTAATCCAAAGCAATCCATTACAGCTTTCTCATTTGTTTCTGGATTGAGAATAAACTCAAGTTACTTCAGCACAGTAGAAATATTGTGTAGAATTACACAACAGAAATATCAAGACAGTTTCAAGAGACTGAATACAAGATTTATATTCACCCCTACATGCAGAATGCCTCCTATAGGTCAGTACAAGCCCAGGCTGGTGTCCGCCAAAGTCCCACTGTAAAGCTCCTGTGCCACTGATGTTAAGGGGAGCTGTGCAAGGATGTGTCCAGACGAGGCATCAAGGACTGATGCTGCAACAGCCTGTGGCTTTCTGGATCAAGGTTGTTCAAGTTTCAGTTACTGCAGCTAAGAGGTGTGGGTGTTTGTAAGCCTAGTGTTTTAAGGTCTTACATAGCATCTATACCCATAACTCTATAGCAAAGTTAAGGATGAAACTTATGTAAACTTCTGAATAAACTCTTTAGTCATGGAGGATTTTTAAACCCTCCATTTTTTACAGATAGTCAAAATAAAAAACGTAATAGTGTTTCATAAAAGATGACAGCACCAACTCCAGGCTCCCAATGCTTGAAGGGAAACAGGACAGCCAAGAAACTGCAGTATGATAGTTTTGATTTCCCCAGCAAAAGATCTGCAACTGTCTGCTATCAACACACAGGACAAGCAGGACTGAGGATGGAGAGAATAATTTGTTGCTGACTGATACAGAAAGCAGATAGGATTGCAACGGCAAAGCGGCAAACAGTGACACTCCTGTGGGTTTGGGCTGCAGCAGCACAACACGTGGATGCCCAAAACCAGTTCAAATCAGGTCATAAAATCCAGTTCATCAAAATAACCTTTTAAAAAGAGAATGCTACAGTTCACTTCCTCTGAAACATGACTGCTTCAGGCTGCTGCCCAAGCCATCGTTAGCAGGGTGTCCACACACCAAAAGAAAAAGTAATGACTAGGGAGGTTTTAATTCAGTTACTGGAACAGCTCTCAGGAAAAATACATACATAGATTGGAAGAGCAAAAAGGGAGCCAGGAGAGGAGATCCCTTCAGAAGTCATTAGCTGCAGCTGTTAACATAGCTACATGTTAGATGAAAAAAAAAAAAAAGAAAAAGAGAAAGGAGAGCTTAGTCCTGCTTTGTCTGCCTATGCACTTTGCATGCCTGCTAGTTTGGCACCCTAAGTCTGCCCTCTGCGCTATCCTATTAGTTTCAAGATTGTAAGTTTAATCCCTATAAAATTTCTATCTTGTCCATTTGAGATACAGCTACTTTGTGTGCAAACAGAGGTCACTGTGCACCCCAGGAGCAGGACAAGAGGAAAAGGGGTGACAGACTCCCCCCATAGCACTCTCTCATTCAGTTCAACAAGATGGAAGACCATTTGGATTGGGGACATACAGAAAACAGAGCCAGGAAGCAGGTTTTCTCCTTAAATCTTCCAGGTATACATGAGCCAAAGGTAGCCTTTGCTGGGGAGCTGCAGCCAACAAGAAGCAAGGGTTGTGCTCTGGATGGGGGAGCAATGGAGGGGCAGTGGCATTTACATGGGGAGAGAACTCCCACACCAATCTCTGCAGTCCACAAACCAGTGACTACTGCCTATGCTATACCTCCCACAGCTTCTGTCTCTAAAGAAAAGAAATACAAAGATAACTTCCAAAGAGGAAACTTTCCTTTGCCTATACATTCTCTTAAGAAGATGCAACACGACTTTCCATTTCTTGTCAGTGTGAAAATTACTCTGGAGTAGCACTTAATTACAACTCTTTGCAGTTCTCTCATTCACGTGTTATATGGAGAACATTACTGGTAAATACAGGTGGTACATGCAATGAATTCAGCGCTCTTCAGAAGGCCATGGATATTTATTCTACCCTGGACAATGCCATGTTAAGTGAACAGACCCATTTGGAATAGCAACACACAGGTTTTACATTTGCTAGATATATTCCAAAAGGAAAAAGTATGAGGAAAAATGAGACCAAGAAAAGGAAATCATGTACTATGGTTATAGCTCTGTTAAACCCTGCCGTATAGAACCAGTCAGGAGGTACCTTCCCATGCCCCAAGTAACTAACACACCCACAGGAGACATCCACAGCATAAACTTTGTGACAGAGTGGCTGGCTTTGCAGCAAAAAGGAATCTGGCACTCGTAAAAGACAACAAAAGCAAGATCAGAGCTGTAAATGGCTCCTGACAGCATTCTCTTCATGAAGAGATCTCTGAAATATGGAATATATTAGCAAACCTGGGCTGGAAAGCAAAGCATTTTTAGGTAGGTGGAATTTTTTAACAGCATGTCATTAAATCTCTCTTACATTTAGAATTTAATAGATGTAACTTTCACAGCAGCACACTCATTACAAAAAAGGCACAGGGGACCCTACCAAATAGTGAGCGGATTGGACCTAGAGCCCAAGTGCCTCGTTTTGTCAGCATTCAGGTACACGGTGATGAGCAAAATCATCTGCACGTCTTAACACATTAAATTAGAAATATCCTTACTCTGCTACCAGTCCTCTTTGGCCCCATCCTCACATGAGTCTGTCAGCTGAACACGGGCCAAAATTTCTGCCTGTGTAAATTACTGTAGCTCCTTTGCTGTCACTGGCATTGGGCCATTTTTCATACCACATATGGCTCTGACCTACGTATATTTAAAAATAGGGTCAGTGTAATAAAAATCTTAAGATCATTTGACTGGTTGGTGTGGACATAGGCAAGGTGTGTTAATCCCATTTCCAGGACTAAGGCCAAGACGTACAACCTGTCTGAAGTAGGTCACCTGCATCCATATATAGGCACCCACAACAAGTGGTTTAAGAAGAGCTGAGTGTTTGCACATCCCCCTGATTTCACCTGTCACTTCAGCTGTAACTTTTGACAATCATACAGTAAAAAGGGATTGGTGGGCTCTTCCTGGCCTGTGCCCTGCCAACAGAAGGTAAAGCCATGCAGTGCTTTGTCAGGGTTTGCTTCACCACTAGGACGTGGGTCTTTCAAGAACATGTGCACAAAGTCCATACAACCTCAAGAAAACCACTTACTACAGCTTTGTGACTGATTATCCCTCTTTGTAGATGGGTTTGATGAGACTTCCCTACTCTACACAAAGACTATGACTATTTAACTGTTCTGAAATGCTCCACTAATTTTGTGTATTATTTCTAATTACTATTATCTCCATTACTACTGCACACCAACGGGAGCTGAGGATGGCTGAGTCAAGCAAAGCAATTATTGTTCATCCTGCATGTCTCGAGCATTTCTTGACTTCTGAGGTGGATGCTGTGGAAACTTGTCCTTTGACTACCCAAGAACCTACCAGCCATTGGTTTTGAACTATTGCACATGAGCGTTGCAAGGCTCCCAGGCACAAACATCATGACAGAGCTGAAGCTGGATTAAGCACTGAAATCAATCCTAATCACAGCAACCAGGTCCAAGCTGCCAGTTACACCTTACTACACGACTCAGTGATGAAGACAAGCAGCTTTTTTTTTTTTTTTAATCTTTTCCCATGATAAGGGCTTACATGCTGGGAAGTATAATTTTTACAAACTCCCATTACTCACAGTTTTAATTGACCTGAACTTATCTAACCAATAGGGTTTTCCCTCTGTTCTGTTTTAGCACCAGAGGTGTTTTAAACCAAGCCAGAGTTAACAACTTTATCCTGGCCTCAAAATATTTCAAGACTATCTCATTAGAAATTTCATAAATAACCTGAAGCAGCAGACAGATTACAGACTAACAGGAATCTGTAATAGATAGCTGACCTATTTAACACCCCAGCTAACTTTCAAGCAGGATTGAGTTGAATAGGAGCAAGCTGTTAACAGGAGATTCACACACCGCAGATCTAAGTCCTTGAAGCTCACAAGATCATTACTATTTACCCGGTAGGCCTGACTTGCTCCTTCGGACTAAATTTATCTGAATGCTTCAGACTGACTCTATTAGCATCACTCCTGAACTCCTTGCCTCAGCCCAGAAAAGCAGAGCAGGAAAGTTAAATTGCTGCAAACACAGTGGCAGTCAGATCCAAGGAGGCTGGCTCTTCATGACATATTTCTGTGAACAAGAGGCATTAAATGTGAAGCAGAACACCCAAGGATTTTGGCTCTGTGTCTTTGCTTCATAGGGAAATGCCTTCTCTCCGCAGCATCAAAGCAAGACAGGCATTTGGTGCAGTCACCACTAAAAGACTGCAGTGTGATAAATAATGGTCTTCGATAGTGAGAGGCATCTCCTAGAAGAGATTGCTATTTTTCCTGTGCTTTGCAGTACCTCCTCTGGCTACCTTTCCCATTCTGAGCATGGTACATGCATGGGCTTTGCCTGTTCCCTCCTTTCACTATGTACCCAGACAAAGTCTGCCAATTTTTTCTCTAATGCGTCAGAAAACCTACCTTTGGCTTTCCATCCTAAAAGTTACAACTCCAATCAAACCTTTTACTGTCTCATTTCTGTGATTTCCTTTGGCTTCTGACCTTCCCCACACTGACATCACCCACTTCCCTTCCACCGAGGATGCAGGCTGCAATCCCTTTCTTAGCCAAGTGCCCTCCAGCTCTGAAGTGCTCTGCTATATAACTTTGTTGCATTCTTCCATGGTTTTTTCAGGTTTCCCTACAGTTTTCTCATTTCTTCCCTATTTTTCTGCTTGTACCTTATCCTCAGCCATTCTCTGTGCTCCACACCCAGTGCCAGACTCTGTAATTCCTCTAGCTTGTCCTTCAGATGTGTTTAAAAGCAATGCAAAGCAAAGCAAAGCAAAAGACAAGTCTTCAGTTAAATGAATTCACAATCCACTTGACAGCTTTTACTCTAAGCACTTAATGGCAGGGATCATCTTTTTGTTCAGTGTTTATGCAGCATCTGCTTCAGAAGGAACTAATCGGTGATGGAGACAATAATACAAATAATAAACTCTGGTAGAGAACCATCGTAACATAATGACAATATTGTAGGTCCTGTAGGAGGATGGCCCTATTGGAAGTTTTGTTGCATCCACTCACAATCCTTCAAATGGTCTCCTGCACCTATAGCTTCAAAAGCTACACAGGCTGACAGGTACAGCACTTGAAGGGCCTGCTGAAACCAAAGGCAACCCGCTGAAACTTTTCATCTGGAGTTTCCACTAAACTTGTCCCGTGGGAAAAGATAGTAGTAAACAGTGGAAGAGAAACACAGTCCAGACATTTCCACAGAAAGTAAATCTGATTCCATAGAGTACTGCATATTTCTTGCTACCTATTATTTTTAACCTCTTGCAGATTTATTTTTACTACAATTTAAAAGTATCTGTTATATGCCATAGCATTATTATGAGAGACACTAAAATAGCAAAGTATTTTAGGCACTTGATAACATTTTACAAAACAAGGAATTAATGCCAGCGATGACTGCAGATCACTGCAGCAGCTACCAATGCACATGACCCCCTTTCAGCCTTACTTCTTATACCTCCTCTGTGGACAGAAGGAAGATGATCAAAAATTGTGCAATTGCTTCCAAAGTTGTGGTGTGCTTTCTCTTGCTGTTTAACTAGGGGGGCAGCAAAAAAGGAACTAAAATGCAGCCAATGGGATGAACTTCTGCCTGCTGCTACTGGACTATGGGCACAGCCTTGGGCTCACAGCCCAGAGCCACCGAAGCCACCAGCTAAGCCTACACATCTCATACCAAAAACTACCTGGGCTTGACACATACCTTAGAATCATAGAATAGTTTGGAAGGAATCTTTAAAGGTCATCTAGCCCACCCTCCTTGCAATGAGCAGGGACATCTTCAACTAGATCAGGTTGCTCAGAGCCCTGTCCAGCCTGACCTTGAGTGTTTCCAGGGATGGGGCATCTACCACCTCTTTGGGCAACCTGTTGCAGTGTCTCACCACCCTCATCATAAAAAATACCTTCCTTATCTCTAGTCTGAATCTACCCTCTTTTGGTTTAAAACCATTACTCCTTGTCCTATCGCTACAGGCCTTGCTAAAAAGTCTATCCCCATCTTTCTTATAAGCCCCCTTTAAGTACTGAAAGGCCGCAATAAGGTCTCCTTGGAACCTTCTCCAGGCTGAACAACCCCAACTCTCTCAGCCTTTCCTCATAGGACAGGTGTTCCACCCCTCTGATCGTTTTTGTGGTCCTAACCTTGAGGCTTTCATTCCATTTCTCACTAAACTGTTTTAAATAAGCAAAAGTTTGTTTGCACAAGAGCCTTAGATTTTGGCTTCATAGTGTATACTCTATTAAGTCTAATAAAATACATTCAAATAAATAAATTCTGTCTTTGTTAATCAGCTTGGCTTTTCAGTGCTCCAACACTGATGGACATTATTCATATCAACACAAACTATGGTACAGCGTGACCTTCCACTCCTGAAAAGCACTGCTGCAAAGCTCTTTGTTTTCAGCTTGGATGCTGTTTGGCACAACAGTTTGACATTCACTTACAAGACTGGTGAAAAATATGCACTGCTAATTTTCCTAAGTGCCATACCAGCGTCTCTGGGGGCCGTGTGTTTGCTTACCTTCCCATACAGCAATACGATTTGCTTCCAGCTAATAAAGTGGACTTCGCATCAGCTAAGGTAAGACTTTAGTTAGGGCATCACCCTTCTTCGTTATTGAATGATATATTCATATCAAAGAACTAAAGTTGATAACATCTTTAAAATTCATATTTTTTCCCTAACACCGCGGATACAAGCCAATAATCCCTGCAGATCTCCTTTTTCTCCCCCATTGCCCCTGTGGTTTATCATGTCCAATTAGCCATCTGCCATGCCTGCACCGCCATACAATGGAAGCCCGCTTTCCTTCACTGCAGCCCATCAGAGGGGCTATTGTCCCAGCTGACAAACAAGAATCAGACACTATTGTTTCCAGCTGACGATGCTGCTCCCAGCGTAGGCTGCCAGTTGCCATTAAAACAGCAGGAGTGCCAGGGTGCACTCCAGGAGTCAGGAACCACGCCAGCAGTGCCAATATTACCAGGGAACCTTTACAAAGCTTTTTCTGCTAGATATATTCTAGTCTCAGGTAACAAATCAACCTGGGCCAACTACCACTCTTCATACCCCAGCCGCACCGGAGCATGCCTAACTTACTGCCTATACTGTTTTACCAAGTGCTGACCTTGCAAAGAAAGGCTCACAATCCCTAGAAGAGAGCAACATCTTAAGAGTTGAATCTTTCCTTGCAATGATTTTTTTTTTTTTTATTTTAAAGGTAAGGCATGTCTTCTGCCACTTCAACAAAGCTCATTCCACACACACACACACACACACAAAAAAAAGTAGTTTAAAAAACCTGAAAACTCCACTAAGTCTACATGGGTACCAACTATATGACAAGGTTAATTTAATTTCTCTCACAAACAACAAGCACTCACTCTTTTTCCCAAGGCCACTTCACTAACAGAAATGACCGGAGCAGCTGGTCTGCCAGTCACCGAGATGTTGAATTGGAGATCATTTCCTCTTATTATTCTCAGCAAAGCATGATGTGACCTTACACTAAAAACTACAGTCTACTTAATTATGGTAGTTTTGTTCCATCAGTGAAACTGAAACGCTGGTTCATATAATTAAGGTCACAAAAAAAGGAATTTTGTTTTTAGTTTTAAAGGCAATTTGTTACCTTGAAGTGGAAGTGCGACAAATTTGGCCTATGTACCTGTACATTCTCAGTCATTACATTGTGTAATTTGGAAGAAACAGAAAACACTCCTAGATTTTAGTAACAAAGCCACACACATAGGTAAGGGCGAAAGAACGCCAATAAACCACAATTTATTCTAGGCACTAGTTAATGAAAATGAGCAAACAAAATGAATATTCATGTTTAAAAGTAGAAACAGAATTATCTCCTAAGCCCTTGATTAGGAAACAGGAATTATTTAAACTTCAATAAAAGTTTTACATGGTATTTCACACTCCAGCACTGAACATACATAATTTTAATGTATCACTTTGAATCTTCACTGAATAGTTCAAAATAAAATTAATGAAAAGCAACTGAAACTAATGTTATTCCACAGCAATCACATCCGTAACAACTTTTGCAATGACTTACAATAGTGGAAAGTCTTTGCCCTGGATTCAAATACTGGGCTCATTCGGAACCAAATCTGAAATATGACATGAAAACTTAAATATTTTGATGAAACATCACTCCATTCTTAGCACAAAATGCTCTAAATCCCATTTCAACACACTGTAGTCCACATATCACACAGGTGACTGGCTCGAACCTAGATTTACGATTGCCATTGCGATGCCTGGGCCAAGTTCTGTTTTCAGTTACATCCCTGAAAACTCCCAAACAATTCCTCTAAAGTCCTCTGGATCTGCATGACAGAAACACAATCTGTCCCAGAACTGAGTGAAAAAAAAAAAAAAATTCAAAATATTATGACTTCTTTCTTTTACAGCCCTCCACGCTTTAGGGTTCTCCATTCAGACAATCATGTTTGACTTCTTTTTCGTATCCAGCTTTCTTTTGCAACACGTATCTTGTACTATTCACTGTTATTCTTGCCAGATTCACTAGGCAAAATTCCCCAAGTGGCAGAGTCCCTTCAGTTAAACACAGGGTGCGTGTGCCACGCAAGGCTGTAAAACGGGAGTTGTTTATCCAAAGAAATATTAAAAGCAGGACACCAGTCCAAATCAAACAAAAGCATAAATACCTCTAAGTTGTTTCATGACTTACTTTAAGTTCCAGCCATAAAATGCACAGCGCTATAGGTTTATAAGGCCTAATACTCCGTAAGTATTTTCTTTGATACAACTATGAAGTACTTGAAATACCACTGCGTACTGTATGGTACGTGTCGCCATGGAGCAATAAAGCTGCTATACATCCATAATCAACCTTCCTAGGGACCATAAGGTCACAGCAGCTGAAACAACAGAATACTTCATCCCCAACCTTCAAGAGGCCCAGAGCACCTGTCTGCCCAGAGGACTCTCCAGCAGGCTCTTAATGCAAGGGTGTGCTGGGAAATTAAACAAACAAACAAACAAAAGAAACAACCACCAAAGTTGGTCCCATTTTTAAATCCTCATGCTTCCCCAGCAGGTTATTATTATGGGACTTGATAAAATATACTATGGGAGGCAGGTGGTGGGAAACAGTGGTAGTTATATCTGCCTGGCCAAGATGGATGCTCGCTTCTATCCATGCAGCTCATCATCCCATGACATGCATAGCCATCCAAGGCCACAAGCAAAATGGTCTACACAAGCACTAGGAGGATTGAACAGGACTACCCTTTGATGACTTTGGGACACCACTTTTCTTCTTTCAGAGTTTCAATCTCAAAACACAAGAGTAGGCAACAGGTTCCCACACACCCCCCCCAATAACTTCTGTAGGTGACGTATCAAGCCTCATTGTGTTGCCTGTGCACTTTACTAATATCTGTGCTATAAGCTTGTGTTCCCTATTGCACCCTGTCCTGGAAATTAAGGACTATGAACTTCAGTACATACCAGCTCTGAACAGAAGGTGGGTGTGAAAGGCCTCTTCCTCTGGAAGTAATTCTGTTCAGCGTTAATTGAATTAATATCAAATAGAATAAGTATCTTCTTACTGGCCTATAACACAATGCAATCTCATCCAGAAGAAACACGTAGTAAATGACTATCAGATGTCACCCTGTTGCCCTGTATGTACTTCTGAGTGAGGAAGAAGGAAGAAGTATGGGGAAAAAATGCTTTTCTGAACATAAATCACCAATTTACATTGCTCCCTTC
Organism: Pandion haliaetus; assembly: GCA_013401275.1. Classification (NCBI taxonomy): domain Eukaryota; kingdom Metazoa; phylum Chordata; class Aves; order Accipitriformes; family Pandionidae; genus Pandion; species Pandion haliaetus. The sequence goes on along the minus strand of VYZV01013939.1, from coordinate 106,050 downwards.
TAGGATCAGACAAAAAGAGATCCTTCCCTTTTGTCACAAGACTCCACAAATCAGCAGGTTCTGCCCCATTTCTAAGCAGCGTCTGCAGAGCGAGAGGGGGAAGAGGACAGTCAATTTCCACCAAGACCTCGATTCATCTACACATCCTTTGCCATGTCTATGTGCCAATTCCTGGGCTAGTAGAGCTCCCTCCAAGAGTCCTGAGGAGGAGGAGCTGGGAAAACTGCAGGGCAGAGCCACACGGCCTTCCCCATGCACTGGGGTACCTGGTGACAGAGGCTTGGGAGGATCTGGATCCCCATATGTAGTGAGATAACTGTCCTCCTCCCCCATGTCAATCACATGAAAAAACACCTACATTAGCCAATAAGGAAAGAAAGGAACAAAACTCCTATTTCTGACAGGGTTAGAGGTCAAAGCCTCTAGAGAAAGGTACAGATTTTAATTAACAGCATCACCTTAAAGAACACAGGAGCTTTCCAAGTGGTAGGCGCAACCTGACTGTTTTCTACAACAGAGCCTCCTTTATCAGCACACATTACCAGAGCAGGCCTTAAATTATAAAGTCTCAAGGTGAGGAAGCCAGGCATCACATGAACACCTCATCCCCAGTGACAATTCGATTGAATCAATTTATCTGCTCTATGAGGAGACACTTGATTCCATCAACCTCAAGGAGCACTTCTCTGCAGACATCATTTCAAGCACATCTATTGATCAAATAGCCTGGCCACTGCCAATCATTTTAAAGTTATTTAGTAGCGGAGCTGCCAGTCACTGGTGAGCAAATGAACAATGCTGGAAGTATAACCTACTGGTGGAAAGGAGAAAGCAAACAGAATAATTCATCGCAGTCAAAGGAGATGGAACAGTATCAATTTTCAACTCACTCACAGGAAGTATCAATGACAAAATCAGCATTTTCGTATCAGACATAATCAATGTTATACTTAAGTGCCAGAAAAATAAATTAGAAAATAAAACTGTACCTGCTAGCAGATAAGAAATATTGATGATTACCCTTGCCAGTAATTGGTAGTTTGCTAAATTGTTCTGTCAATGACCTCTATAAATACTTAAAATTTTGGTAAAGGATTTCCTTATATGTTTCACCTCTGCTTCCAAAACACACTGCAGAAATTCCTGCAGCTTAGGCACAAAGGTAAAGCTTTCCCTCTGTGCCTGTATCCAAGCAATTTCTGTCATTTGTGTGCTTTACAAAGTGACTGACTTTATGTTTGAAACAAGTATTTGGATTCAGTTCCATGCAATATAAAAGTCTTGGTACACATTTAATACAGACTACTGAGAGTTCCAGAGAACTCACTCATATTTTATCTGTCACCAAAATAGACATAAGAAACTTAATAAGGCACATCTAGGCATAGATTTAGTTTCTTACTCAAACATAAGCTCCAACAGAAGCAAAAGATGTCGTGCAGAAATTACTGCCTCAATTCAGCAGCTAATGTTATCCCAGAAATCAGAGCTGGAGACTGCAATAGTCATTTCTGCCCTTAAAGTCCCTCTGCCTGTTAATTTTTACCCCAATTACATGGGAGTGATTCTCTTCAAGAAGACTGAATTACTCTCCCTGTACATCTGATGGTGAAAATTAGAATAGTCCCTACTCTGCCTGTCTCCAGGGAGGTTTAACCAACTGCCAGCATGAACCACACAGGTGTTAAATCCACCACTTTTCTTAAAAGTCATTCATAGTTCTCATCAGTGTAAGCACCAGAAAAGACCCTCCTTTATTACCTCCTGTTAATTCCTTCAGTTTTACTTTCCAGGTACAGCTCAGAGAGCTGCTATCTCAGTTGTCATCGCTAATAAGGGACTGCTACCTCCAAGTGTTTGGGTGCTGCTGGGGGAGCCACTATGTGCACAGCACTATTTCCAGCGTCAGCCTCCTCTGCTGGTACTGGGGAGCAGCCTATCGATCCGCCTGGCTCAATGCAAAGCCCAGCTTGTTCCTAAAAGTCCCCAAGTGAGATTAGTTGTTTGGACTCCATTTTTTTCACTGAGAATAATGAGTTCATGCTTTTCCATGGAGTACCTATGAATTCGGGAAGAGTTTAGGCAGCTTAGCATACGCTTGTGCTATTGGAACAGCTAATCTTTAAACCTCATAGATTCATTTTTTTTTTTTATGTGAATATACCAGGGCCTGTAAGCCACAATGGTTATGCTTTACAAACCCAGAATATGAGTCAGGACAGAAGGAATAAAAGAAAAAAAGCTATTATCAAGGGAAAAAAGGATGCTAAGTCAATGCAGGCCTCTGCAGCTATTACAAATCAGACCCCATCTTGTAGTCCTTACTCAGGCAAGATTGCCATTGACAGCCAAAAAGAGGAGTGGGAAGAGTCAGTTGTGTCCTGTCTACAGTTGTTCTCCTAAGCCCCACACCAGCTGTTCTCTCTGCCATCCTTTAAAACCAACTTCAGACAGGCACAACAACAGCACACAAACAACACAGGAAACCAACAGTGCAATTTCATGTGAGTTGTGCCTGATTTTGTGCTTTTTCCCCATTTCTCAGTGATGTTGCCTGGCCATTGTAACAGCTGACAATCAAAATTAATTACTAATAGTTAGGGGTTTTTCTTGTCATCTTTTTGAACACAAGATGCTACATAACAGTGCAGAAATAAGAATTTTGCCATCTCCTTCGATGAAGCTTAAGGTAGGTGAGATAATCATCACAGATGGCCTATGCATACATGCTTCAGTGCAAGGATATGGCCTAGGCATCCCTTCCAGGCCCAGGTTCCTGTAATTTTGTTTCCTCAAGAAGCAGAAGTGTTATGAGACTTGCTGAAATCTCCAGGTGAAATGTATAAGGCAGGTGAAAAATGTATTTGTGGATCTACAGGTGAAATTTCAGGTTAAAGAGGCAGATCAGGAAAAACATCTAGTCACATAGCTCCCTGTGCTTTTTCCTCGTTTAGGAATACTTTTTTTCATATAAGCTAGGCAGACTTGACTCTCTCTAAATTCAATGCTGCTAACATGCTTATGTTGAGAAGGCAGCATCACAGAGAAATGATTCAGCTTTGTGTGAAGGAGGGGAGAGAAAAAAAGGTGGGGGGGGAACTTTAATTAACAGGTTCCTTTTAAAAGGAAAATTGGTGGGTTATTTTTCTTTTTTTAAAACAAATCTGTCATTGTTGAGACTTAGGAAATTAGCTTGTAACCATGTAGGTTATCAACAGGCAAATATCCTATGGCTTAATGGCTTGCGGATCACAAGATATACACAGCCAGACCTTATTATAGTTATCCTCTAGATCAAAGGGTTTTCACATAAATGGGGTGCAGTCTACCATAGCAGGGAACTGCTGCAGGCCTTCAGGATTTTACTTCTTTAAAGTTTTGGTGACTACATAATTGGTTTTTTGTAACTGGAGCTCAAAGCACTGTGTGTAGCTAATGAGCAGGTAGAAGGAAGAAAACAGCTGAAAAGCAAAGTCTTGACAAACAGCTGTGGCAATAAGTGTCAGTCCTAACCTAAAAGGGTCAATCCCCTTACGAAACAAGCATTTAATCCTTTCCAATTTTTAATTAAGAATCTACCAAGAAGCCTATAATACTTTATTAAGATTTTGTCAGGGGGTGGGGGGAGGCAGACCACAAGTTTTTTCAGTTGAGATGCTGATCCTGTGCAAAGCCACATTTCAGAGCTGAGGGCTCCCACACAAACACCACCTCACAAATGGGTGGTGCAGTGGGGACCCCAGCACATACCCATTGCCCAGACAATTTAATTAACCACTGCATCATTAGCGAAGGCCCCGCACCACGCTCTGCTGTAGCCCAGCTACACTTCTGCGCCGCTTCAGCATCCTCCGAAACGGGAGAGTGAAACACACGGCTCTCGCCCAGCCCCGAGATACTTTGTGAGCCCGTCCCCGCGCGGTCAGCGTCCCCGGGCGGCAGCGGGGCTGCGGGCGAGCGCTGCCCCGGGCGCCTCTGCCCTCACTGCCCACCCGCGGGCGGCAGGCGTAGCGCCCGGCGCTGCGTCCGGGCTGAGCGGGGCGGGCAGTGCAGTCAGCCGGCTCCGCTTCCAAATACCGGTGGGT
>VYZV01013939.1:89330-101139 GCA_013401275.1 Pandion haliaetus | reverse complement strand
GGGGGGGCTTTTTTATTTCCTACCCCTGTGCGCTCCGCAGCCGTATTGATGCGCATCACCCGGCCGCACCGCTGCCTTGTCTCCCCTCTGCTGAATAACCGCGGGGGCACGGCGCAGCGCTCGGCTGTCAGCTGGGCAGGTACTCGGGCAGCGAAAGTGAACGCCGGTGTGGTTACACGGAAAAAAAATTTCTTTGTTTTGGGGGTTGGGGGGGAGAGTTTGGGGTTTTTTTGGTTTTGTTGTTTTTCTGGTTTGTTTTGTTCATGGGCTGTGAGGTACGATCGCTTTGGAAACGATCAGTGAAACTGCGTATTGTTGTAGGTATGCCTTCATATTTTATTCTTTACAGTCCTAGGCGACTACGGAGCCAAAAAGGAGTTTGAAAAGCCAAGATCCTGGTCCCAGCTCAGACATTGATGCAGCTAGCTAAATGATTTTTATTTCTCTGCTGGATCTCCAATATTTGTGATTTGGGACAATAATTGTCTCAAAAGGAGTGTTGTGAGGAATACTTGTTTGTACTTTGTTAACAGCTGTGTTAACTATTATTCCCTGAGCCCAGCTATCAAGATTTCAAGCACAGACAGGCAGAGATAGAAAGACAGATGTTTGCCATTTGGGCGCTTTTCTTTCTTCTCCTATTCACCTGTTTGAGGTCTCACCAGCTTCTCATTCTTCTATAATCATCTAACAGCTCTAAAACTAGCAGCCTGCTTAAGGAGCAATGTTGCTGTTCCACCTATTCAAAACACCCTTGTAAAACAGGAATGTTACTCTCACACCTCACAGTTGTTCGTCTTTGCTACCTCTGCCATAGAAAGAAGAAGCAACTGTTGGAGTAATCACCTCTTCCGGCTGCGTACCCTTGGATAAACCAACCTTGCTGCAAAATCACATCTCCTAGTCTCAAGAACAAAAGTCTTTTAGCCAGCACATCCCCGTGCCCCCAGTGTCATTTTCCTGTAGGGGTAATGCTCAATCACCACTCCTTTGCTACTGAAAAACCCTGATGTTTAAGGGACTCTGTAGGTGCACAGGAGGAAGTCACCTGCAGAAGATGAGGACAAAACATCCCCAGGAACCTGGTCACCACAGAGGGACTCACCAGAGTACTTCAAAAGAGCTAAGTATTTAGTCTAGTGCATCTCAAGAAAGAAAATACTCCAAATAGCAGAAATCTCAGAGCCAACTGGTTGTAAGTGACACTTTGGATCAGATCTCAATCTGTCAGGTAGGTTAGCAGCTGAGGCTGGCAGAACCTTTCCTGTTTCAGCCCAGAATGTTTTAGAAAACACAGGAACATGCATTTCCTCCATCTGATCTCTTCTCAATAGAGCGTAGAGGAAGGCTGGATTTGGATGTACGCTCACTGGCTAGATATATTGTACTTGATAAAAAGGCTGAAGCTTTCCCTGCAGAAACTTAACTGTCAAAATGGCATTGACCAGGCAGGATGAGCAGAGATCCCAGTCACATCTTCTCTGACCTTACTGTTTACTACTGGAATTGAAACAGAATTGAGAAGCAAATCATATGTTATGCCTGTAGACTGCAGAATTAAGAGCAAACATCCTATAGAGATCTATCTAGCATTTAGTTTCCCTCTAGCTGCCTTATTCCTTCCCTTCTGCCCATTTCCTTCCTACTGCCCATTTCCCAAGTCTAACACCAGCTGGTTTTAACTGAAGCCATTTATCTTTTTATGATTGTAGATAAAAAGGGTCGTTTCACAACTATCTGCAGAAAATATCTACACAAAAGGTATGTCCAGGCTGCCGAAACTCATTGCAGACCTCTGCTCCCTCTGAGCTCACATTCTTAGGACAACCAGGGTGCCAGGACCACCTCCATATCAGGAATGCCAGCAGCAGGGCATTACCACAGTACAAGCACCTAATTACAGTCTTTCAGGCACCAGACTTTCTTCAGTGACCATTCAGCCCTTCTTCCACGTCACACCACAATGCAGAAAAGCCTTCCATCTTCCAGGCTTAAGCAAGCTGCATCATTTCAAATCCCATCTCAGGATCTTATCTCTGAATATTCACTACCCACAACCCAGATTCCCTCCTCAACCCTCATTCTCCCCCAGACTCTTAGATACAGGTTGATTTGTGAGTGTGGGCTAAAGCCTTGCTAGCTGGGAAGAATGCGTCTTCCTCATGAAGCACTTTGAATCTGCTCAGGTTTTGGTACAATATGGTGTTTTTTAGAGCCAAAGCATTCCTCCTTCAGGAGCATCTTTAGAAGCTAGGCAGGAGTTACCCATAAACAGGGAAGGTTTAGCATCATCCAAAGGGAATTAATGTTGTCAATGACAGAGAAATTTATATTCCCCTTTCATTATGAACCCTTCAGGAGTGGTCTACAGCATCATTTGTAGAAATCATATAGATTACAGAAAACATCTTTGTATAACCTGCAATCAAACGCATTAGAAAATGCTGAGGGATGGAAAGCAGTTCATTCAGCTGACATGCGGTCCTGACACGTACAGATTCATGGCTAATGATTAAACTAGTTGAGGAACTTACATTTAACTATATATAATACTGATATCTCTGAAAATATGATTTTTTTTTTCTTCACAGAGCAACTTCATTACAATAAGAATGGTTCCAGATCTCTCATACTTTGGAACAAATGGGAATTTCCACTTTTTAAAGAATAAAGGTGTTTGGAGGTTTTTTATGCAGTTTCATTAAAGTATATCAAGCCTTAGCCATGCATTTTGGTGCCCATCTCTGCTGTGCAAGGCACAGCAAGTTTATTCTTCCGTGCTTGCAGCTCCACTGGCCAGGGAAGCTCTGCACAATATATTCACTGTTTTCATGGCATTATCATAGAAGCAACAGTCCTCCTGTCACATTTTGCACATCCCTCTCATATGCACACACCATTCCAATGCAGGATGGGGAGTACCACATTCAGATACCAGTAAATTTTAGTGCAACCCCAGACATTAAGTGAGGTACTATTTTTATTAACATTACAAGCAGAACAGGGCTGTCACTGTAAAATATCATTAACAGCTAGGAACCACCATGACTTCAGTTCAAGTCTCGGCAACAAGTTTACAGTTTTTGTTGTTCAAAGAAGAGCTGTTAAATATAGAATGAAATACTTTTTGCAATATATAATTCACTTTTTAGATATAACGCTGAAGGCACCTGCAGTTTCCTTGAAAAACAAAACACAAAAAAAACCTCTGTAGAATTACATAAGCCAAAATACACTAGTTTCACTGACAGACACTGCTTTAATCTTTTGCATGGCTCTACTTGACAAATACCTCAACCCACACCAAACAGCTTAGTTTAGCTAGGTACGAATATTTTTATTTGTGACAGCCCCTAAAGCTGCTCACAGATCAGAAACTGTCACACAGGCTTCTGATTTAAGGTCTCTGCTACAGTCAAGTTTTCCAATGGGATGGCAATAGGTGGCATCTGAGATGAAACATTTTTTAGCTAAATCTCATGAGCTTGCAAACTATAGGATGGGAGGAGGGAGAAGAATTTGAACAAGAAAACAGTAAAATTCATCTTTCCAAGACAGCACATCCTAGACAGGAGAAATGTATTTGAAGGCTCTAGGACAGTTGCACCGCTGGAAACAGTACAGCACTCTGAGAAAGCACATGCAACATGGGTGTCTTGCACAAAGGATCAAGTGCTGCAAAACGCAGTACATGCGCCAAGCGTTCTCATTCAGAAAGGGACAGGGAGAAAAACCATCCTGCCAGGCTCAGCAGATGAGCCACAGTCTGCAAGGTGCTGCAGAGACCGTTATTTGTGCAGAAAGTCCCTCCCTTTCAGTGTCACAGCAACATCTAAATACAGAGTGTTAATAGATAGGATCAAAGAGAAAACCTGAATAGCAGAGCAGGAAAACATACGTCTTAAAAGCACCTAAGGCTGCCTTGTTAATAAGTTATTTGCAGCTACATTCTGGGGTATGTAAGAAGACTTTCTCACACCCAGAGACCTGTTCAGACCTATGTCTAGGTATAAGAGTTGAAATTACTATGCTTTTAAATGGGACGAAGCGCAGGGGGTGGAAGTTTCCGTCTATATTCTACACTATCAGGAATGCTGTGAGGGAAAATCTGCAAGTGTCCTGAAACACAGTGTGCAGAGAAGCCTCTAGGGCAGGATGGAGGAGGCAGAAGGCATGTTTCATATGCTTAGACTCAAATGCCCACATATATGCCAAAGATTATTTCTGCACTCAGTAGACAGTACATGCATATTGAGGTTGGCTTTGCAGAACCCACATACACATTTACACACATAGGTTAGCTCTACCCTTCTCAGATGTGGAACAGCTGTATGGGCCGGCATAGAGCAAACTCTAATCCCATGCCAAAGCCCTTGTCCCAGCATCATCCCTGCTATTGTTATCCTCCCCATCTGGATGAAAGCTGAAGTGGGAATGTCTACTCAGTTGCCATCTAGTCTCCTGCTTCCAGAGTTAACATTAGTTCTAATTTCCCTGAACTTGGACAGAAAGCTGAGCAATAATCACTCCTCTCCAGAAGAAAGTGATAACAATTAGCAAGACAGTTTTAAAAATATAGAGTAGTTTTATCACTGTGGCAATGCAGAGGTTTACTAGCATCAGTAGACAGACAAATTTGCCTCTTCCATATGACAGAGAACTGCATTTGCCACTCTGGCCTCAGAAGCTTAAACTGAGTTAGCAGCAAGCAGAATAGCTGATGCATCCATGAAGAAGATACAGGTCTTTCTCTAAGTTTACAGATATGAATCCAGAAAGAGTCAGTAGTGACTGAAAATCCATTTCTCCCAAGTAACTATTTGGATACATTTGTTAAATAAGTTGCTAGTACTAATGGATCACAAATTCTTTTAACTAGTGAAAAAAAAAAATCTAATCACAAAGGTGGTATCCCTCAGCAAGGCTTCATTTGCTACAGCAGGGTAGAAAAGAGAAGCTTGTATTGGCCAAGTCTGCGCTATACTTTTATGTACATAAAGAACATCAGTCCTAAGCACTGTTAAGCTGGAACATTTTATTCTAAGTTTCCTGCAAACATTTAATCCTGATTCTGCATTTTTGCCAGATTCTTAGTGACACTGAGCAGTATTTATTTACCAGGAGCTCCTAAACTCCATGCAACCTCCCAGGCAAGTTCTGACCAGTGCAGGAGTTACAGAACTAGACCAGAAAAAGGAAGTATTAAATATTGAAGTGTTTTGTGAAGAATGTAAATGTACATACTAGCCATTCAGAAAACCAATTTTAAGATGAAGCATGCATTAAAATTAAACAGTGACTACTATTTTATTACCACAACCATTCATTTCAGTGCACTTGTAGGATACTAATTTCACACATGGTTGGACATAAATACTAACCTGTTTTCCATTTCACCAGTATAAATTAGTGTGAGAAAGAAGTTTCTTCCTGGGATAAAAGAAAAGTAATGGTGTTGTACACAAAAACAAAGAACAATGTGAGCTCAGTTTATATTTTATAAAAAGTTACAAAACTAAATGATTGGATCTCTAAATTCGTTAATGCATTTAGGCTTTGGATTCTCCTAAGAAGCCCTAGTAAACCTAAAATTAATCAGCTAACACATTAAAAGTATCCTTAGGACATCAAATGATTCATGCATTCTTATTGAATCAGGTGGTGTTATCTCTGACAACCTTTCAAAGTCCCCTAGACCTCCTTACTACAAACTACACTATACAGTCCTCATAAATCCTGCCAGCAATCTTTACAGACCCTATACCTGGCAGCTGTTTATCCTGCTTAGTGCTTTACAATATATGTGCGTTGTAATGTTCACACCAGATTCCACCCAGTAACTGGAATGTCTTTTCCCAAATTACCCAAATGAATAAGGTTAATCAAATAAATTTTGGGGTTTTTTAAGTGAACATCACAGTATCGCTCATGTACCAAATTTGGATAAGAGCTATCTGCAGAGCCTCACATAAGGAACTGTCACAAGATGCCCCTCAGTTGTTTTTTTGTGGTGGTTTGGATTTTGTATTTTTTTTTGAAAACAGAATTAGTGTTACTGAAAGCAGCAACCAGTAAATTACTGAGGCCAAATCTGGTGCATGGAAGTCGTTCAGTGACTCTGAGTTTTCACCCATTCCCGCAATCACACTCAGCCGTACTTTCTACTACATCTCAGGGGCAGTCATAACTCTTCCTGACACCATGAGCAGGGGTCAGTTATTCAGCATCTCCCTGCTTTCCAGTAACTAGTTCTCTCCAAAGAGCTTTAAGAGTCTTGCTCAGCAGATCTCCTCTTCTGCCACCTTCCCCAGATATCTTTTGAGCATGACTCACAGTTATGGCTGGAGAGTTTCCAGATGTTCTCCTTCATTTATTGTCCTTTTGGCTTTTTCTTTTCCACCTAATAACAAGTCTCCTTTCTCTGCTGCCTATAAACAGAGGTTCATAAGGATGGAGAGTAGCTGCAGCTTCCTCCCAGTATTGCTTGCTACAGGCAAGTGTGAAGAAGGGAGGGTGTTGGGATCCTGGGAGTGCAAGAGAAGCACATGTGACTGCAACCAAAGACTAGTATCTAGGCAAGGAGGAATATGTGTCCAACCAGCCACGTCCTTGTGCTTCCCAGCCCCCTTGGGCTGGGGGTCAGCTTTCCATCCCACTCCACAACGATTACAGACCTGGTGCTTAGCTGCTTGCAGTGGTGCTTCAGATCTCGCACAGCTCAAAGCCCGGTTAACTCTGAACTTTAAAAGTAGGTCTCTACTGCCACCACATCTTGCTCGGGGTATTTTGCACTTTCCATGCACTAAAAGGTCAGGGCTGGATTCCCATGTTTCACAAGAAGACCTAGACAGACAGACAGGGATGATAATGTGCGTATGGTATATTGGAGATTCCTGGCGAGGTTTGTGCCAGTTTCGACAACTGTAGATATGAATGTTTTTCACCCTACAAGAGATGCTTCAGTGGCAGAACATTCAAGGAAGAACCTCAATACCACAGAGAGGCCCAAAAGCCCCTGTATAATTTGGATTTTCAGTACAGATTGCCCCTTTGATATTTGTATTTTTAGTTCCAGTGCTGATGGGATGAAGATTCATGCAGAAGTGCAGATCTGGTGCTGAGAGCTTAGAAGGAGATAAAATTAGGAACCAGATGGGAAGTCACAGAGGATACTGTTCTGCAGAAGGGGCAAGACAGTATCTGAAGATACTATTTTCAAAACAATATTGTTCCTAGCCACTCTTACACTTGCTCTGAGAGGGAGGTCATTTATACGACAGCAGGCAAGGCTGACATACATTCTGCAGTAGAAGAGCTGCCTGCAGGGTAGGTATTTCTACATCCCTGTCTGTCAGTCTGATAGAGGCTGGTATCAAAATTGCCCTCCAGGGAAGCTGTGCTGTAAATTCTTAAGGACCACACATGATTCTGAATATCTTTGAAAACATAATGCCTCACAGCTGCTGGAGCTGAAGTATTCCCTTCCTTCAAAGGGTAAACCTTCAGTGGTCATCTGGATCTGTTTAGAAACACTGATACCTGCTAAAAGGAAGCTCTCTTTATCATTATGACTGATACAACTAATCTAGACACTGTACACAAGCACCAACCATCTTCCATTCTTTGACTATGTCATGTCAGCTCTTCCCTGTACTCTGGTGAACATCTGGAAAACAAACCCATGCTTTGCTATGTTAGCACACTTTATTTCAAAGACAGCAATAGACAGCTCATGCTCCAGAGCTGCAAGAAGTCCGAGCTATAGGCCACAGACCATCTAGCTACCAAGATCCAGAATCTTTGGACCAAGCCTCTTTGGTCCTAGTAGAACAGGCGGTTTGTACCAACAGACCTGGTGTATAACACAGACAGAAGTCTACGAAGGCCTTCATACACTATCTTGTCAGTGATTAGAGAAAGCATAATTCATTCATCAGGACTTCATTTCTTGGGTAGAGCTGTCTGGGGCAGCAGCAGGGAGCTCAGGATACCAAACAAATACCCAGGAAGAGAAGGTTGGGCAACCTTTCTTGTTGCAGTGCAAGGCAGAGTTGGGCTAGTATCAGTTTTTAACATCTAATAAGTTTGCTGTAACACACAGCTTTGGTAAAACTGACTGAAACAATTCTGCTAGAAATAGCAAGAAAGAATTCAGAATGTTTTTCTTTTGAAATTTGACATTTTGACTTTCTGAAAATAGGGGGTTTTTGCTTTGGAGACTTTTGTTTGAAATGGTTGGTGGTTAAAGACAAGCCAAGTATCCTGAAAGTGAAACAAATACAGGGTGCCTGTGCAGCTTGAGCAGTTATGGCTACTGGAAAAACTCTGAACCTATGTACATGCAGTACATGCTCAGCGATATTCGGTCTGGTATGTAGCCAAAGAAAAAATACTTTTACTCCAGTGCCAAAGCCAGAAGAACAAATACATATTAGGTAGAAACAAATATTGGGAGTAAGGATTCTTAGATTCAAATCCAAGGTTTCTTTGTGCTGTAAACTGTGACCTTTCAGAGAAAAATCACCCCTCTAAATAATAATTAACCTACCTGCAGTAGGGCTATAGTGTTTCTTACCTTAAGGGAAAGGCTAAATTCATTATGGTTCAGTGAAATACTCTTAGATCTACAGCTGAATGACACACTACTTCAGGGTGAATTTTACTCCTATGAGAAGCCTTGGTGGATCCTTTGCACAGAAATGAATTCCACATTCCCATTTATGGTGGTGTTATAGAGCTATAGCAGGATATTTTGGTGCCCAAAAGACACACATTCCCCTTCCAGCTTCTGTTTACTCCTCCCAGCTGACACTGCAGGCACAGTCTGGGCCACAGCCACATTGGTCCCCATTTGCTCACAGGAGCAACACCCAAAAACCAGCCACCTCTGCTCCAAGTCTGGTGTTCTGCAAGTGCTAAATAATATCTGATGGCAAGTTCTGCCACGAGAAGCTTTTATCTCAAAGATAAATCTCTTCATCAGTTATAAAATGGAACAGCACAACATGACAAATGAATTTAAGATCCAAATGTCAATACTGTAAACATATGCGGCTTTCCTAGGCAACAGAAGTAAACACTACAGTCATTATTATCATTCAGGCAGTCAAATATAATTTGAAATCCATGAATTCATGTTTGTTTATATGTAATGGCATTTTAATCCTTTTATTTTAATCTCTTGCCAAGGCCAACCTTCCTGCTCCCTCTATATATATGTATATATACACATATTAGGGCTGATTCTCCCCCAATCGATGGAAAGGAGAGTTTCACACACACTTCTTTTTTTTTTTTTTTTTTTAAAGTGTGGGGAAACAAATTAAATCTAATTTTGGCAAAGAAGGTTAAAGTTCTCTAATAAATATTTTTCTCTATTTACCAATGACTATTATCTTGTCTAACTTTTTTTACTATATAGGTATTCTATGCCTTGTATCTGCTGCACAACAGCATTTAGTTTTAGTCAATAGTGTACATAAGTGTCAGAAGTCTACTATTGACTTTAACTGTGGAACTGGAGTAAAATCCCAGGCCTGGTGAAATTAAAAGCAAAAGTCCCTCTAACATCAGCTTTTCAGTCTGATCAGTATAAGATGTTTTTATTGCTGAAAATCCCAGGTTCAAATACTACTATCAGCACAACTCATCATGCATTTAGATTGTGAAACTGGAACCAATCATAGGAAGTTTAATCGGGAGCAATTTCTCTTCCTTGAATTAAAATAAACATTTGTTGCATTCTGTATGTTTTCAGTGAAGGGTATTGTTCAGAAAATTATCCTTCCACCCTGTACTAATAATGTGCTCCAGGATCTCCCCCACTACTTTCTTCTGCATCAGTTATTAGACCTTGCACTACCCACGATAACACCAAATTCTTACACTTGAGAAGGTGCAGCTAATTCAGAATTCATCAGTGCATATGAGCAGCTTAAATTATTTCCCCCAATGCATTATTGTGCGTTTATCTTTGCTGAATTTCATTTGCCACCATATTGCCCAGCCATCCAGTTTTATTAAGTCCTTCTGGACATCTTCCCGGTCGTCCATACTTTCTTGCTTGGTTTCATCACCTCATTATTCAATTACTCTTCCAGATCATTATGATGTGTATTGAAAGGTATATTCTCTACACTACAAAGTGATTATTCTTGAGATTGAATTGGATTTTGCTGTGATATATTTAGGGGTGCAAGAAACACAACCATGAAAGCATTAGAAAAAGAAAAATACTCCAACATATATCTCTAAAGAAAACGAAAGCTAGATGGACTTCCCATCCTCACCAGGGGCACAGTGGTTTGTTGTTCCAGGCCCAATAACACTTTCTGTGGTTTATGGTACGCTAACAAACCAGCACACACTTAAAATAGAGCCTGATGCTTCCAACCCCTCCAGTGCAAAGGAGTTGAATATCCCTGCTGCATCAGTGGTGTCTGCATTTGCTTTAGTCCTCCTTGTACCTGGGAAGAGCACCATAAGCTTTGATACTGCTAGCTGACATGTTCTCCTTCCTTCTAGGAGGTCTTGCCATGTCCTGCAAACCCAGGTGGGGAGAGGCGGATAAGCGAGAAGGAAAAGAGGAGGGAAGGAAAGCATCACCACACTGGGATTATGCCAAGAGCCTGGTAGACATAGGCACTCCACTCCCATTACAGTGCTGTAGAAGTTCAGTGCCAAAGACCATGAAAATAATTTCAAAAATCCCTAAAGAAATGACTATATCTGCCAAACTTTGCCAAGGCATGGTGGAGCTGCCTCCTTGCTGTGCTATACTTTCGTCCGTAACAGTGTGGGTGGACATTTTTAGACACTAACATCAGACAGAGGAGCTACTGACTCAGAATCTGGTGTGAACTTTCAACTAACAGGAGTCAACTCCAAAGCCTCCCTCTGGAAAAGAGTTTTCTGCAGCCTCTGAGAAACTGATCCATGAAAAGGTTTCAGAAACCTCCAGCTGAGCATACCCAACAGATGTTGCTATCTGTCCACCCCCCCAACCAAAGACACACACTTCTTCAGAGCCCAGTATAGTTTTCATAGAAGTCAACAGAAAGACAGTTCAAGCTCCAGGGCTGTCACTTCCTTATTCATTTTGGAAATACTCTCAGCTAAAGCAAAATTGCCATTGGCCTTCCTCCAGATTTCAAACAGAGAAGAACTGCAGGGTTTGACTCTCATTTGCAGTTTCTGATTCTTTAGGGCAATGCTTTCTGTTTCCCTGCAATTGGCAGTTTTCTTCTACCCATGTTTTCAGAAATCTCATTTCCCATCTTCTTCTCTATTATCTTAATGAAAGACAAATTATCTAAATAAAAAATGAAGTTGGGGGTTGATTAGTAAAACTCAGCAACTGTGTGACAGAGTTGTCAGTAGTAGGTGGAAGGGCTTGATGACCCAAAATTTCCGTCCGGGTCCTGTGCCCTTCTCTGCCTTCCAGTTACACTGTCCACAGGGGAGAAACAGAGTAGCAGTGGTCGGTCAGGAGGAATGCATTGAACATGAACACAAAGATTTGGGGGGGAGGGGGGTGTTGCCTTAAAGCTATTTTGCCATTTATAAGATTTTAAATACTACCATATTTTCATACATAAAGCCTCTGGGTGATTTGCACATATGAGTGGCTCTGTGTGTGTGCACGCACACACATTCTTATACGTGTCCAGGAATCTCTGGATCTTGTAACAATTCAGCTATGGATCTGCAAAATGACCTCAAGCAATTCACAGTTCTGTGCCTCTCTTTTATACTTCTGTAAAATGATTATAGTGATACTTATTTGCCTCACAGGAGTGGCAAGGAGCCC
>VYZV01013939.1:49835-88556 GCA_013401275.1 Pandion haliaetus | reverse complement strand
TTTTTTTTTTTTTTTTTTTTTTACCTCCTCTAATCACCTTCCAAAGAGATTATTAAGTGCATTTCTGGTAAGAAAAGTGGTTTCATAAAAACACCGCTCTGGATATCAACATTTATTCATTGTCAGATTACCAGAGATGAGCTCTATTCCTACATATTTTTACCTATAATGTCCCATTTTTACTGTGATATCTACAGACCGAGCCAAGATCAGAGATTTATCTTGCCATGTACTATCAAGACTGCATGTGCAGACACTCCCTGGTTTGAAATAATTTGCAGCCTGAACAGCAGAACTCACTGGGAAGTTTCAATCTAAGTATTATATTTTAAGGAAAAATAGTCTTCCAAAATTCAAAATTTCCCCATAGGAAAATTCCAGATTTGCCAACTTTCTTTTTTTCTTCCATTTTATGATGGAAAAATCCAAATTTGTTTGGTTTTTTCTTCCTTTCTTTCAGGCCAAATTCCTCACCCCTCCATTTTCACCTAAGATTAGACCTCCAGCCTGAACTACTTCCCATGATGTGTCACATCTCTGCCCTGAATAAGCCACCACATGTTGCAGGAGCCAATCTGTTAAAAAATCCCAACCCATATAGGAGAAAAATCCCTCCTGTAATTGCACTGAAGTGAAGATGGTGCAGAAGCTGCAATTCAGATCAGCATTTAGGCACGTTTCTGTTCTCAGCTGCATTGTCCAGACCTGTGTATCTGGAGTGGCACCAGCTCAAACCCTACACTAGTGTGCTACCACTGCAGCCTCCCACAAAAACTTCAACTGATGTGTCAGTGCCACATGTGTCCTTTTCCTCCTTCTCAAGAGGCTCTTTCATGTAAGGAAATATATTGTACTATCCAGAAATCTTTCTCAAGTGACCACCCAAAGGATTAGAGAAAATGGGTGGTCCAGTAGTGGCATTGATTTTTATTTGACCTGCAGTTAAAGTCCAGTCTGGGAAAGCTGATGTATATATTACAAATAGCCTGTAAGGCACATTGCATTGAATAAAAGTCTTAAGACACATCCTGTATTAAGATGCCTTTTCCCAAATAATTTCCTGATTTTTCTGACTGCCTCTCGCTTAAGGATCATGTAGTTGAACAAAGAGATGCTGAACCACCGTTACCTTTACCACTCCCATTTGAGCATGCAGAGGATCCAGTGTGTGCATACTGTAACACAATTTCCATAGCAACACCAGAAAGGTCTTGTTAACCACAGGTAGTGCAAACACTCACAAAGGTTTTAAACCGTTCTCCAAGCCTTGAAAGGAAGGTGCCAAATATGCTCATTATAATTAAAATTCCTGATAAAAGCATAATTTTAAGGTAGCAATTGAAAAAGGAGATCTCTTTCAGGTGGAAACAGTATTGCTGTTCAGCTCATCCAGCTCTATTCTAAGACAACTCCCTAAGAAAAATTTTCTGCTTCTTATAAAATAAAGTATTGTTTTAATAGTTAATATGAATCATGAGGGAAACTTACTACAGAAAAGACCACATAATTTCATCTAGATAATTGTTGTTTTTCTATATATCTACTATATAAAGCTGTAACACAACTGATAGCCAAAGAGAAATAGAGCAGTAATGGTGCTATTGCTCCCTCTACTGTAAATATTCATTATTCCTTATTACAGGTGATACAATCCAAGTCATTAAAAATAATTCAACAAATCCAAAAAACAGCAACAAAAAAAATCATGTTTTCAGAATGGCATAACTAAATTATTATGTTCCCTAGCAATGCAGTGGAAAGAATATACAATGAAATAAGATGCCTTTTTTTTTTAATATATAAAAAACCAGCAGGTATCTGTAGGTTTTAATTCTACCTGTAGTCACAGGTAAGCATTAAATGGATAGTTGCATCCATTACCTTAAAAAAAATAAACATACTAGCAAACCTTTCTACCAGTGATCACACTCTTGCTTCCTAGTGGCAAAAGCAAAACAGAAATAAGAAGTGCCCAGTCAGAGGTACTTTGACCTTCTGAACAGCCTCCTATTACAAAGATCAGCACTGAGGAATTCAGGGAATTAATGAGGGAGAGTGGAAAATAAACAAGAAGGTGATTCATGAGGAGATTTATAGGGCTGAACTCTATGTGCATGGGAAAGCAGATTATTGAATAACACATAACCTTCCATTACCAGAACCACCTTATTTCTCACCTCAGCAACCAAATGCATTCATTGCTGAGGTGCCAGACTTACACAGAAAGTCTTCAAACAAACTCTTGATCCTCTGTCAAAGACCAAAGAGGCTGAACGTAATTTTATCCAAACCATCTAAAAATAGATTGCTATTGAGCAGAGGACAGAAAGAAGTTGCCTCAGCACCAAATTGCTCTCTTCAGAGGCTTTATTCCTTTGCGACTAGACATTTGTAATTTAAGAAAAAAGCTTCTTCCATCTTTTCTGCAATATTATAGTAATGGAGAATGAGAATGTAGCCACTAGATTTTTAGTACAAAATTCCTGCTGGGAGGCAATTTAAAATTGCCTTCCCTCTTTCTCAGTCCCTGCTGCGGCTCAAAGCAATCAGCAGCAAGGGGAGTCCAGCAAAGGAGGGGCCGAGAGCAGGCTTGTGCAGGAACATCACCCCTGGACCTGGCTGGCACTTGCACAGGCAGCATCATGTTTGACAAAGATCCTCAAGATCCACAGAACAGAAAAGATTCATACACCTCCAAATTTCCCAGCTATTTAGAGAGCAATTTGAAAGTTAACTGCCCTTTTATCCTTTCTCTAAAATATTTCTCTACAGAAAGGAATGAGATAACTTTCATTTTCTACTAATTTTAATTATAAAAGATAAGGCTCCTCAGCTGATTTGTTTTAACACGCTCTCCACTCTTCAGTTTGGACAAAGCACCTCTTCTTGTTTTACCACTGATTGAAATCAATAGAAAAATCCTCACCGATTTCTCTAAGCTATGGATCAGATCTTTGCACTCTGCAGCCTGTAAGGATCTGAAATTGTGACTGTATTTTAACATAAAGAATTTTTTCTTTTGTGCAAGAAAGCATGTGTCAGGCGCTTTGGGAGTGTGTTTCAAGTGTCTTATTCACTCTGTGCTCTGGTGCTTGAGGAAGCATATGGCTCTTTGTGTTTGAAGCCCCATAAATCTGCATTAGTTTAAAATATATGAATGTGAATCATTAGCCTAAGATTTCAAAGCTAGTAAAAGAGAACACAAGTTCAACATCACTTTCAAGCATTTCTGAATTTGACATTATCATGACTGAAAATAAGAAACACCATCGCTGCATATTTAAAGTGTGTCACTGACCACGCTTAGGACATAGGATCTAGGGATAAAAACTTCTTTTAAAGTTCAAAAACACTTTTTTTTTTTTTTAATCTTCATGGACAAATAGCTTATGAAGATTACATACACAAAATAGCAGCACCATCACTTGAATCTAATTAAAACCATTTGTCAGAAACATATTTTAAAATTCAATGAGACCTGTACAGCCAGCCTTGAGTTCAAACTACAATTATCCCGCCCTGCGTATAATTAGAATCACAGGGATTAATGAGAACATACAGTTACACATTTTTTTTCTCCACCCAGGTTTTTAATTTCAGAGGAGGAAGGAAATAAGTCACTGAGGAAGAAGGTAAAAAATAAAATAAAAGTTGTGTATTTAGAGACCACACTAAAATGAAAAGCATCCACAGAGAATAAAGGGGGGGTTCGTGTAAAAGAAAGACTTAGCAAGGTTTGGAAATATTTCCAAAACTTTTACTTCTAAACTGTCTTCGTGAAATGGCCAGAAAGATTTGGGATTCAGGTGTGCTTGTCTTTAGACACAAGGATTATTGGCTTAAAGTAGCCTTGAAAGTTCTAGATGTTTAACCACTCACTGAATTAACAGAACCCATTTATTTCAAGTAAAAAGAAAACACAAATTAAAATATGAGGAGGCAAGATAAAATTCCTTTTTTACATGCACTTCCTTTCCACTTTGTTTATTCCTTATCTAAAGGCAAGAAAAAATGAAAGCGAGATGTAACGTCAAAGTAGCTTTTCATTACTTTAACGCTTCTCCTGCTTCAGACTTTTACCAAAACCTCAAAGGTATTCCAGCACTTGCTCTATCTTAGGTCACAAGGGACAGAACAGCTAGAAAACAGTGAGCTTTTACTAAAACTTCTCTCTCCCACTGTAATTTATTATCTCACCTGACACTTCTCCCATGGTAGATTAAAGGTGGGGCAACAATAGGCTGCTCCAGCTGCTCCACATTACAGAGGATGAGCAGAACTAAATAGAATAAAATGCAAAGATCCTATACCTTAAATCACACTGCTATCATGAAAAGAGATATGGTCTGCAAAGACAAGGAATATAATTTATTCATTCAGCAGATATAATTGGGAAACACCAGATATGTTTTTAAGTGCATAAGTCTTCCTTCAGGCCTTTGTAATACTTTTCCCTAAAAAGCGGTTTACATTCCCCAAAATATGTCTGGTTTTCCCGGTAATACCATCTGACCTAATAACATGTAGCGTGTTTTGCTACACCATTTGTCTTGCTTATATCTTTAGGTTGCATCATCACAGCTACCACACTGTAATGCTATGGCAAGACTGAATTCTACATTTGTTGTTCGCTTAGCCACAGGTTGGGCAGGCACTGCCATCCTTTCATAACTCAGAAATAGTTCTTAAGTAATAATCTTAAAAGATTCCAGGCACAAAGAAGTCTGTGGTGATAAAAAAAGAAATGTCTATGTCAGGTATATGTCCAAAGCTCAGGACTGATTTAGTCATCATGACTGCGGTTTTAATTCATAGGTGCTATGCCTTATCAAGGCTATGCTTTTTTTTTTTTTGTACCCCTTCTCTTAACCTGATCCAAAGCTTGCCTTTTCACTAGCTTTCCATGGACTCTGGGTGCAACTAAATTAACTAATCTGACTCTGTCAATAAAGAATTTATCTCTCATTGGCATCATACAACTTGCTTCACTTGTTTTTCCCTGAGGAGATGCTCCTTTAAAGGCTTGATGAAGGCTGAACCCACAGTAGTGTGGATATGCAAATTCCTTATGTTTTCATAGCTTTCCCCCATATACGTAATATATGGTGCTTGCATGGTGTGGGCAGAGCTATGCTACTGACAACTTATCTTTAGAACAAATGCCTCTATTTGCTGTAAGAAATCCAACCACTTTTGCAAAGCAAAAGGTGGAAAAAAGCAGACTCTGGCTGCAGCTAGGCTAAATACTCCGAACAACAGCGGCATTTCTTTTTTTAGTTCAATCAACAGTAGTTTCCTTCCAATTTTCACTGCCAAGTCATTTCCTCCCATGGTCATTATGTCGTTATTTGTACAGCAATAGCTGCTTTACAGAAGAAGTAGAAGGCACTGCTCCTTTCACCAGTATCAATAGGCAATGGGAGGACCGCATCTCAGGCCTGTGAGGATGGACTCACATGAAGGGGCTTTGTGCAGGCATGTTTGATTGCCTTTCCAGTGCCAGAACAGATATCAGGCTCCCATTTTAAAATTAGCCAAAAGAAAAAAGTGACAAAAAGCACAGGGCAGACAAAAGAAGGGCTGAGCTCTGTAATTACATGATTCTCTAGTTTCACTGTGTTCAAATACATCAGCTCTTTTTCTAAATTAAAGCTGTGCTTTAGTAGCCTTCCTGACTAGCAAACAACTGCTATACAGCAAGATTTGTCCATTATTTAAATATCAGTATGAGACTCTATCCTTTTCCATTGTTAGCAATTGAAGGCAATTGCTAAAATTTCTGGCTCCTTGCTTTTAAGCAGAAATTGGTTTTGTCAATGCTTCTCTGCTGGCAGGGTTCACCTGAGGCAGGACCCCACGTTGTGCCCATTCAACCACTTCATCTTCAAAGCAAACAACTTGCCCCACTGGGGTGGTGTTTCTCCCCCCCCCTCCCCGCAGCTCTGCACCAGGGCACCCCAGGGCTCCTCTCCTAGCACTGCCTCCGCCTCCCACCAGCCCCGCAGCAACCTGCTGCGCCCCAGGCACCGCCCTATTCTAAGCCCTAATCTTTCTTCCAGGGAATTGCAATTTAGGTTTAATACAAAACTTTTAAAAGAACCGTATTTGATTTCATCTTGTTTAGGCAAAGGTATGAGACAGATTTTCTGGACTTAAAGGATTTATTATGATAAGTACCCGAGTCAGTAAAGAATTTCATTACAATACTCTTCAAGGTCATGAAAATGCAAGGTTTTATTTTATTTTCACTACAAAGTTTGCAGTCATGTTGCATTTCTTCTTGCTTATCAAAGAGAAGCTCCAGAGTCTTTCTGAACCTTAGTTACGTTAAAATAACATGGTATGAATGAAGTCATTCTAATTTCATCATTTACAACGCCACTTAATGAATTGAGACCTGAGGTTAATTTGGGAAATAAACAAAGTGGCACTTTAACCCCAGTCATCTTCTCCACTGTCCCCCAGCACGGTAGAGTAAAAAACTCCTGTCTTGGCTACAGAACTCTGGGAGTTTTGAAACTGGGCAACCGTCAAACTGGGCAAGAAAGAGTCATACTGGGCAAAATGTGGGACAGTAGAGACACTTAAATTTCAGAAAAATATATGTAGAGCAAGGAGTTGAAAGCACAATATCCTACTTACAGGCTGTCGTGCACAGTATACAAAACCCATCCATAAAGTCCCAGGCTTAAGCCCTGACCACAAGAAGATGACAGCACCAAAGAGGTCATTCATGCCTATAAGCAGCAGGATTACTCTTACAGGGAACTTCATGTTTGGTTGCCACTTCCATTTGGGAAGCCCTCGTTAAAACTCTCCAGCTACTGCTTCCTCCTGGGCAGGAGGTGGCCAGAAGTCTTGGCTTTTTCATGCTCAGCCTCAGATGCCTCATGCCCATCTCAACATGTTACAGAAACTTGCTACAACATGCAATAGCTCACTAGAACAAGTTTCCATATACATTCCCCCCGCCCCCCCCAATGTTGTTTAAGCAGGACCCGTTTCAAAGTTCTTGTACATCCATGCATCTGCACAGGAGACCTCATGATTTGAGACAGGCATGTGACAACTGGAGGTGAGCACAAAAAGGGGTCAAAAGGAGAAAATGAACAGGTTCTTTACAAGGCAATGGCCATTTTTTTTCAGTCTGCCAATGTATATCCATTAAATACTTTTCTGTTCTTGATTTTTGTGATACTGTTCTCTTCAACTTCCGTTGTGCTACATGCACACACATGTACAAGTCTTCTACAAACTACTCTGCTGAGATGCCCACCAAGTAAAAGTTATTAGTCGTCACTGGAGGGGAGTACCACCTCCTGCACATGCACATAAATTCCTCCTATTTTATTGCCCGTATTTACTATCAGAATAGTATGAGGGTTTTTAGAAGTACAAGAAGTCAGACTATTATTTCCATCACCCTTTCAGGATGCATGATTCCCCACCAGTTTTTTCCACTTCAATCAGTTCTCTTTTAAGTATCTCAAGCAACTAGGCTTTCCCATGAACAACATTCTGCTGACATTTCATTACATTGGGTTATGTGCAAAACTAAGTCACACCCTTAGAAGAAAGTCCTGTGGAGATGCTAAAGGATCTGGTTCAAAATTTAACAATACCACTGACTTTTTTTACTACCTCTGAGGCCTTTCTGCAGCCTGCATGCCAGATAATTTATTCCATCAAATTTTCAGTATTTTGGGACTGAGGCTGATTTCAGTATTTCTCTGCTGATGTATCTTCCCTTACATATCTCCCTTGTTAGCAGACAAAACACCACAGGGAGGGAGGGTGAACTGGAGGTCTTCTGCCATTTACATTAATGGCACTAACTGCAAATATTAATATTGTTATTTAGTCTATTGAAAACAGGATGGAATCTCATCAGTAATTATGACTTAGTGAACAGAGCCTATTTTAAAACAATACATTTTCTCTCTTGGCACCCTCTTTCTTTTCCCAGAGAAAACACTGTGTCTATGCCTAGTTTTTCTGGAATTTTTTCTTACTTTCATCATAGAAATTAAGAGGGAGGACAAACCTATTTTGCTCTGCCATGTTCTTGGTTTGGACCAAATCTAGAACAGGTGCTGAAAATCTTGATTGTTTGTTGAGACAATATGGGGATAAAACCCTCACAAAAGATTGTCACGTAGTAGAGAATGCAGAAATAACTGCAAAATAGAGTAGAAAAAGAAAAGTTGTAAACAAAAGAAAACTTATGCATAGAATGTGGTTTTGCTTATCATTTTCAGCATAAATGTGCAAGGAATCTAAGGAAATTATGGATTCCACTGCAGGACCCATAATAAAGACCCCAAATCTCTCTACTACCTGCAGAAAAAGACTGCAACAAAAGCTGATACAGAAAAAATTAGTCAGAAAATGAGAAAAGTCACTCTGATTTTCTCCCATTCCCTCCTGATTACCTTCCTGAAGGTCAACCCATTCCCACCTGAAGATCATCATTCAGGCCCTGCCACCAAGCTCAAGACCTTAAAAGCAGGATCATATTTAGCAGGATTGTCTTACTAATTTCTTGATTTGTAACTTAATGGTTTGAAAGAAATGTTTGTAAATATCATGTTAGGCAAAAAGAGGTCCAGCAGACAGTATTCAAAGAATGCTAAACTGATCATCTATGCTAATTGCTTCCACCAGTTTGCTGAAGAACCTCAGCTGAACTTAATATTGAAGGTATATTTCTCTTTGCACCACTGCAAAAGGATTTCCAACACCTCTCACAGAACAGCTGAAGCTATTACTGGTTTTGTGCAATCATCCCTTGATACAAATGACAGTGCACTTCTCCATTTAGCAGCCACTTTTCTTTGCTCTTTGCTGTTTCCTCCACAAGTTCTGTTTTACTATCATTTTTTGATATAGTACCTTTTAGTTTCCCTTTCCAACAGTGCACCATGAAGACTCCTCTATTCTAGTTTTCTCCCCAGCTGCTGAAAATTATAATTATTTCTTCTAGTACTTGACTTCCTACCCTTTGATCCTTTTTTTGCCTTCCTGGTAAGTCACCTGACCCTTTCATACTTCCTCCACCCCTTTTTCCCCTCATTTACCTCCTCCTCTCCCAAATGCTTTCATCTTTCTTTGCCTTTTTGCTCTGGCTTCCCAGTTTCTCTTCTCTTCAGCCGAAAATGTAAAATTTTTCCTAGAGCCTGATAAAGCCCAGAAGTCAAAAACATAATCTTTAATCTTATTTTCTGATTTTCAGTATGGATTCTATTAAAATGGAGTTGGGGTTTTCCACTTCACAGTATACTGATGCAGCATTATCAGAGTTCCAGTTACATGTTAAAGGACTAAAGCAATCAAAAAGAATTAAAAGCCAAAGCAAAATTTAGATCCTTTAGATATTTTGCTAATTTAGATATTAGCTAAAATTATATATAGATGTGGATGTACACACAGCATCTTCATCTTTCATTATGTACTGCTCTTCATAGCTCTCTGGTCTCTTTACATTAGCAATACCAAAAAAAAAAAAACCTTGAAGCAGACCAAACCAGGAGACGGTTATCCAAACTGGCAGATTTCTGTTTATGGGCAGGGGACTGACCAAGCTGCACAATGGGAGAATAAGAGTCAGGAATGTAACATTTGCCAATGGTCTTCATCACACAGCACGTGCGTGGGTGGATGCTGCACTTAGCTCACAGGTTTGGCAGTGTGGGCCACCCAAACCACTCAGTACAATCCCACAGAGGGATCTACAAAGGTAGAAGAGGAATTTGCCTCACCCTCATGTTTCTTGTCAAATTTCTGAGTGGGGCAGATAAAAAAGCAGCTGAAAGCTTTTTCTGCAAAAGAGGGAAAGCAGACTTGGTTCCCAGCCTTGTGTTCCCCCCAGCCTACTGGTAACAAAGGACTTACAAAACTATCCTGTTCTTCCTAAAGATTCCCCCAACCAGCAAGTTCCCAGTTAAAACACATGAAATCATGGCTAGACCAGGTAAATTAGCTTTACCAAAGTCGCAGCAAGGAGAGAAAAAAAAACTCTAAAACTTTTAGCAAAAAAAATGCAGCTGGGTTCCCATCCTCCCTACCTCGTTTCTACCCCTGTTTAACCTCCTTTAGCTCACTGGAGTTGCACAGACATCTGCCTGTGTGAGATTTCTGGCTCAGCACATGTTCTTTGCTGCGCCAATTTCAAGGTGTGCTTTGCAGTGAGGTCTCTGCACGAGGCAGCACTCAGACCTCATCACAAATTAAGGTCCAACCCTTCATCAGGGCACCGGTTGCACACTTGGATCCTACGAGGCTTACACAAAGGCTCAGATCTATGTGAGAAACTTTTTTAGGTTTCCATCAAGCAGTAAGCCCTCTAAGGTAATTGTAGCAGCACCTCTAACCTGCTGGGAAACCTCTCCAAGGTTTCCCAGCAGCTCTCAGTTGCTGAGCTGTGTCAAGGCATAGCCTCGGCAAATTCATATGCTCCACATTCCTCGCTGTCTGAACCAGTCTCTGAGCACCACCTTCACAGGCTTTCTGGCTCATACTGTGTGTCTAAAGTCAAGATACTGGTCTCAGAAAGATTATGTGCTCACCAACATTTAAAACAGCCACTTTTTCTTTTTTAATGGAGTGGAAGTTCTGCTGACTATTTCTTTTTGTTATTAAATTACTAATCACGGATCTCACTGATTGCTCTAAAACCTAGTGTCAACACCAACTGGATGTACATCACCATCTGCCTTAAGATTCATGACTGAATTGCTGTGATTTAGTAAGTTGCAGCACAACAACCACACCAAAGTAATTCTTCATGTTTGCACTTAACCTGTAGAAAATATGAGAGGAATCATGTTAGCTTAAACCTCTGTGAAAGAGAAAACACAGATGGATTCTGAGTTCTACTTATAATGTTGAGGCCTCCTCTGTTGTACTTGCTGAACTTCTGACACCAGAGGATCAACAATCCTTTGGCACTACTGTACTCCTGTCAGTAAATAATGTCTTAATGTGAGCTATGGTAGGGGAAGAGGACTGGGGGAGCAACCAGAACAAATACATTCAGACTGATACCACATGGGCACACAGCTGATTTTTGAAGACCAATGTGTTTTCACCTACTGTGGCCCAGTGCATGGCAGTGCCCCTACCAATTGTGTCAGTGGTTGTGGAGGCTTCACTGCACTCATGGTTTGGGCTCTTGCACTTTCTGATCATGTGCCAAGTAGCCCAAGAAGAAATTACAGCAGAGACTTTGGTGGCTAAGTCTCTGTGGATTCTTTGAGGGGGTGATATATGGTCCACACATGTCCTCAAAGTAAATTTCCTCCCAGGAATGTGCTCTCCCAAGCTTCCATATAATCTTGTAACTCTGCAATGTAACACCATCACACACAGACCCTTCTACGGAAAAATGTTCCAGTGGGCTGTTTTACTCTTTTCTGTGCCCGGGAACACCTGGGCAGGTGCCATAAGATGCTGCAGTCTCCTCCCTGACACAGAGGGATACAGATAAGGGGAGTGAGGACTCCACAAAGGGCTGAAGGGAGAGACTGAAAGGCAGGGAGTGGTTGCGAGTGTGAGGTGGGTGCACAGAACTGGTGTGAAGGTCCAGAATGTCATCTTTTATCCACAGCTTATCCACTGGATCTCCTTCCCCCTTCTTGTGTTGACCTCCATTCTTTGCTCCCCTACTTCCAAAGCCAAGGCCAGAAAGGAAACATGCGTTTGCACACCAGCATGTCAGAGGTGCTGTGCCTTCACCTTGCTGCTAACTTGTAGTCCCTGTGGTGCCAATTTGACTTAAGAAAAATGTCTATTTGATGATTAGTTGAAAACATGGAAGCTTTTGATAGTATCCGTTGTTATCGCTGTAGCTGGCAACCTGTCGCACAATACCTCTTCTGCCTCCCCCCCAGCTAGCTGGGAAGCAGCTGCACGGTATGCCTGAGGCTGTCAGCCAGTGTCTCTTCCCTGCTGCAGGTGTATAGCAACTTCTCTGCTGGATGCTGGCTGGGTCATGGAGAGGGGAGAGGGAAAACTACTCACTCTTGCTGCTTTATTATCTGTTTCTCTTTGAAGCATGGAGTTTTCAGGAGAACTGGAGGGGAGGAATGGCTGATGGGATCCAAATGAACTGTGATAAACAAGCTCCCTCCTGCCACTCAGGTAAGCCTAGGGGCCATGAAATAAGAAAATCCAGCAACCAGGCCATAACTGTCATTTTTTTCTTTTCCTGCCAAGTGTCAGAGCAGCCAGTGTTGCAGCAGGTGGCTAGAAAGGCTCAGGGGTCATTTAGGACAAGTGAGAGCACACTTTGCTTCAGTCAAGGATACATGCCATCCCTGTGTCATCCCACCTGCACCAGAGAATTAGGGAACAAAAAATTTGCAGCTTGAAGGAGACGTCCTAGTGAATTTTGCTGCCCATGGATTGTCACATTGGATGGCAAAAACCCAAGATCAGACAGGGAACTTACAGTAAATAATTGATTTTTAAACCTCCCAGGCTTGCTGAAAGATGAAGATGGGATTAAGATGGGACCATCTGAGTTTCAAAAATTTATTCAGTATTCAGAACTCTCCACCTACATATTGCACGCTGCTAAGGTCCAAGAGCAACCAATGTATGCAAGGCTGTATGTGCAAGGCTATTGTTTCCCTTGGCTATGGCTACAAATAGGGACATAATAAACATTCAGGTCTCCTCTCTCTATTTAAGGGTATGGTGATACAAAACCAGCAAGCTCCTCTGCATTGTCTTTCTCCCATATCTCTCACAGACTATTTGTTCCTTCCAAAAGACAGGATACAAACACAGCACGCCTCCACTGCCAAGGTAGTTTGCTTTTACCTTGTTTCTGTCAAATGATCCCAGTGCTCCAACCCATGAAGGAGAGATCAGCCCCTCTTCTCTGCTTACTTTCTTATCAAAACACGGATTAAAGAAGGGTGAACCACTAGAGGCAAATTGGGGGACGAAGGAGCGTAAGCAGAGTTTTCCTAATGCTAGCAGTGTGCATGTCCATAACAAACTCCTGCCGACTTACTTCCATTAGTGGTAATGTGGTTACGGCACAACAGCTTTATGAGAGACACTTCCTTTGCACACCTTGATCCTCTCATCATTATTAAGCTTTTGTTTTTATCATAAAATTACTGTACTATGCTAAATCAAGAATTCATGTTTCTCTGTAATTAAATACATTCCTATTAAACAATGTTTATGAACTATTCTGCATAGTAAGAAATCATGGCAAAGAATAATAAAATATAAATATTAATCATAACAAAACTAATGGATTATTTAAACAAAACCCAATAAAAATTGTTTAATTTCATTTTCTCAAGGAGTAAGTGCCTACATGTGCAGTTTCTCAGGTCGATTTAATTCATTCTCCATAAGCTTTGTTTCTGCTCTTAGCAGTCCACAGAAAAAAAGTTACTGCACCCATGTTCTATTGCATTTGCACCCTCTCAGCAGTGATATAAATGCTATTAAGCTCCCTTGACAGTTTGTCCAATACTTACAGATTATTGCTGTGGTTTTTTTCAACCCTGGGGCAATGCTGTATCACAAAATGTCTTAGAGGGAAAACAGAATGAAACATGATGTTTTTGTCATTATATTCTGTCTTATTACAGCACACAAAACATGATTTAAAATTTCCTACCTGTTAAAGCCAGCTTAGATAACAGGAAGTTTAAAAATAAATGTGTATCTACATTAAAATAATTATGTATATGCAGTCAGGGTGAATATTTTCAGATGACTCTCAAATGGTTTCTGAGAATCCTGAGGGTGAGGAAGCCCAGACATAGCTGTTCATTTCCCAGATGTTATGGGGAGTCTACAAAGAAGATAAAAACAATCTTCTGGTTTTAATTTATACCAAGATCCTAATGCCCTTTTATTAAACAGTGCTTCACCAACCTGAAGAGAACAAAGTCCAACTGCTGCTGAGGCCAGTGCCTCTTGCGGATTGTGTTTACAAGTGTTAGAGACAGGGTTCCCTGCACCTTCTGTGGAGGGGAAAGGAGAAGTTTGCCTTCTACTACTGCTTTTCCGATGGAGGAATCTCGCTCTCTTTTGTATTCCTCCCACAGAGTTTCGTACAAGGCAGCATGATCCAGCCCTCAGTAATTAAGATGCCCATCCTCTTCCCACCACATTTAAGCACAAAAGCCTACTGACATCAATAGGAAAGAGAAAATACTACTATTAGTGCTAACTGGTCAGCAACAAATCTCTCTGGGACATACAAAGCCAATTCACAACTTGAAACAGTTACATAGCAGAACATATAACTGAGCATGAGAACTCCATCAAGAATCCTCAGCAAGCCTGCAATCAGTTCAGCACAGACTTCAGCTAGCCAAACCCAAATAACCAGTACGCTTTGGTGAATGACAATCTAGTAACATTATTTAGCTTCTTATATCTGTGAAAAAAAAAAACCTGCTTGAAACAAGAGAGTTGTATGTTCACGTTGTTTCACTTCCATAAACAGCAGGCTATCTCCCCTGCACTTCCTGACATTCAAAGATATGCCAAGATGCAATTTTAGACAAAAGTATCAGGAAGGAGAAAAACTTTGTATATAGAAATAAAACAACCTTTTCTATTTCATTTGTAGACTAAAGCTACATAAGGAAGTATTGCCAACTTTCACTGGAAGTTATTTAGGATTCACCTCTAGACCAACCTCACTGCAGTCTACATAAAGCACAGTTCCTGTCACCTGAAATGAAGGCACCAGCTTCCCATAAACTTGAAGGAAGATTGCAAGAATGATAATATTCTGATATAAAAGCTTTCAAGTTTTCCTACTGTAATAATTAGAAAAATGTACAATTTCTGTAGTTGTTCTGCTCTAATTACTGAATGATCCCTTTTTCGGGGTAGTTTTTCTTTTGCCAGACATCTAGTTTATATCTACATCAATATATTTATATCTATTGTGTTACATACCAACAGCACATAATTCAGAAGGTATGTACTATACTTATTGACTCTAACTCTTCAGCCTTTAAGGTGTTTTGCATTTGAAGGTTTTTGACTGAAGCATCCAAACAATTTACAAAGGCGATACGCAGTCCGTGGGAACTATTTGTAGCATACTTATTTGTTGGTTTGGGAGTAATATTATGTATCATTTCAGGGTAAATGGATAGGAACCAGGCCTTACCATGACCCTGTCTTCCCTGGTAAAGCTTTTACATTTCAGAGCTCAGATGACCTCCTGGAGTTACTGTTTTTAGGCTGTCTGCCTAAAATCATTCCACTTGAATCATGATTTTGAACAGGGGATTTGGGGGATACACAAACATTGGGACTATATATTTTAACATAAAACAGGCGGCCCTAACTTAAATATACAATTCTAGTAGCTGACAACCCAGTTGGACATTCGACTCATATTGTGCTGCTGTCCCCTCAGACAGTCAAACACAAGTTCGTATCTTTGCTGAGAAGTACACTTGCAGGCTGTTCTCATTTTTTTCGCAAACCCCTTGAACCTGGTGGAGCCTTTGTCTCCCATCCACAGAGCTCCCAGAACCAGGAGCCACTCTACTTGTACAAATGTGTTTGCAAGTTCCCTGAAAAACTGCATGCAGTGCCCCCGTTGCCCCACTACATTTACACACCCCACGCTACCTTTAGGCATTCTGTAGTGTAGGCTGTGTATAACCAGTACCTTGCCTATCTCCCAAGTCACAACAATATTTCCGGGTGACCACCCTGAAGGGTTCAAACACTCTCTTCTTTGCTGATCTCTAGCACCATTACAAACAGCTATTTTCTGGAGCCCTAGTGACCTGTCCAAGCTCCCAGCCTCACCCTTCCTTGGACAACACACAGCTGATGGGATCGGGGTGTTTGTGATTCACACAGGGATGCAGAGAAAGAGGAGCCTCACTCCTGCCAGCAGACTACAGCTGGGATCACAGAGATGCTTCTAGAACCAGGTCCAGTGGTTCCTTTCCTTAAGACTCCTTAAGCCAAGTTCCATGGAGAAAACCTCAGCCTCTGGTAATGATGGAAAATGGGGAAGAGCTTGGAAATGGGGAGAGAGGGCCAGTGGATGGGCAGGCAGGTGGGGAGGGAGGTAACCTGAGTAAGGGTGAGCATGGAGCAGGAACAACTTAATATGCAGAGGACAGTGGCAGAGAGGGTGGTGGTAAGTTGGGAAAATTATAAAGAGGTGAGATACCTGCACAGACATTGGTCATGGAACGGGAGGAAATAATCTGATACAGGGCAGTTTTGTGGTAAACTGTATGTTTAAGAGTTCGGGGGGGGGGGTATTTTAGGATGAAGACCTGCAAAAGGTTAGGAAGTGAAACAAGAATAGGGGGTGGAATTGTAGAGGAAAAGAAGCTAATTGACTTGAGAACAGGAAGGTGGGAATTACTGAACTTATACTGAAGAATTTCCACTAAGCAGAGCAAAGAATACAGGTAGCAATGTCATATGGGGTGGTAATTTTTCAAGTGTAGAAACATAGATGTTCAAGGCCTGGAGGAGCTCAAGCTTTTGGTATATCATCTTTTGTCATTTTTCAGTGTAGCTTACAAATCTTTAGGAAGTTAATACAGTTTTCTTGGCATGATTTCTTGATCCATGAGTTTCATTAGCATTCTGTATAGTAGGAATTCAACTCCAGAAGTGTTTTTTCTTTTACTGTTTTTGAGCTAACACTTTCCAAGACCTATTTTGTCTGTTAGTAATCACTTGGGAGATTGTTATAACCATTTTTTTCCCATTCATTTCACTTTTAATCACATTGAACAGCAAAAGTAGATGAATAAATTTCAAGACCGTAAACAGTTGTTTTCAGTTTCATCCCCTGGTTCTCATGCAGAAACATAATCCGAACACTAAATCAAATATTTAAAATCAGATCTACCTTCCTGACATTTTTGTTAAAGAAATGAGACATTTCTTTTATATCAGGCTCTGGAAATATTTAGAAACAGCCTGCATTTTGAGCCTAAGGTACCTAATATCAATTGAAGCACATTTAGAAGCCAGTCTTTTTAAAGGTCTATCCTATACACACTGAAGTGCTCACTAAGCTCACAACATGATAGCGTAGATCACACTCCTCTCCAGAGACCACATGAGACAGAAAGCAAGAAGCCAGCACCTAAAGGTAGGTCCACAGTAACAAAAGGGCTGACACTTTTGGTGCAAGAAAAAGGCAAAGAAACAGGAAATAAACTAAGGGAGATGACAACTCAGAATGGTGATTAGAGTTGTAAGTGAAAGTGAGGGATTCAGTAGGAGACACTGAGCACAGAAACAGCTTATTTTAGGTCAGCAAGCTTCTTTCATGTGTTCTGACACAGGTGCTAAGACTGAGGCCACCATTCCATCTCTGAGAATGAAACTGGAAATGAAGCTGTGAATAAATCATAGCTCTGGAAATCAAACAGAAGATAGGGAAAGGGAGAAAATCCAACATCTTGACAGAAGCCAAATGGGGGGCGCGGAGGGGAAATTCAATAGGTTTTACTCAAAAGCCAGGACAGTCTCTGCATGTCAGGTCATCCTCTGTATGACCAAGATAGCAGGTCACCTTAGCCTAATTCAACCCTGAGAAGGAAACCCTCATCCACCTGAGGCAGGACTCACAGAGCTCACAAGACAGCCAGTCCCATGATATAAGAAGCGTTACCACACATCTGATTTCAAGTCAATATTGGCAATTTAAGCTGTTGGAGAAGGACAGAGGATGTAGCAATTGCCTTAGAGAATATCTCCTATATGGCTCCTTTTTATCTCTCCATATGGAGAAGCAGAGACACCAAGAGTTCAAGCTTCCCTGGCCTAAGCCAGGCAATGTCCCTCAGTGGTAATCCAAGATGACTCATGTTAGAAAAAGAAAAAACTGTTTTCCAGTCTCTATATTTTCAGCCTTCTTTGCTGTGGGAGTCATAAGTTATGCTAACATATTCACTAGAAAGCAGAGTGAGATCACTAAATTCATTTCTCATAAGACAACAAGCAGTCATGAGATAGGAAAAGATCTCCAGTCACTTTCAGTACCAGGCTGGGCAAAATTGAAGGCAGTGATTTTTAGGTGATTTATTTATAATTTCTTTTTTTTTTTCCATAAAAGAGATGACACAGATCCTGAGAAAGGTTTTGTAAGTATTTGCCCAAACATTTAAGGAAATATGATGAGGAGGATATCACTGAAGATTTACATGGCTGTTCCATAAGTGGAAGTAAAAATGATTGCTTGAGAACTTTAGCTGAGAAATATTGAAATGAAATGGAAGATAGAAAGCAGACTTTCCAAGTAAAGACTGTGTTGGAGCTAGATGAGAAAAAGTGAAGCATAGTTTCCATCCTATGAAACAGGTTAGGAGAACCCTTTCTTAGAGGATAAATGCTTTTCCGTGACTAAGGTCTACTTTACATCAATAATTGTTTTTCTCAGATAAGACAACTAAGGTGAAGATGATGATACTGCTGATTTAATGCTCTTTACTTCTACTGAATAATTTAAGATGAACACAACATTTTACCTTCAAGCTGTTACTTCCACCCTTTGATGGAGTCCCAGGCCTAAGGAGACATATCTAAGACACGCTTATTTTCAGTCATTTCCTGTATTGTTTCAAGGAGCAGATAATGATACATTTTCAGTACTATTATTTGTTTTTTAAAGCAAATAATCCCAAGACTACTATTAAATAAATAGTAAGTTTCCTAATTGTTTCAAATGCTTTAGGTTACGGTCTAAAAAGAGTAAAAAATACTTAGACCTATGATAACATCAGTTTGAGAAAGTTCCCAGTGTCTAAACTGAGAACACAGGTCAGCTTCCTAGCTAGGGTAAATGGAGTTCTACTGATTTACATCAGTTGCACATCTGGCCCAGCTGAGATTCCATTTTAAATGGACCGTAGCATCAGGCCCATGTTTTACCTAATTCACCAGAAAGATAACCAAAGCTCATCATTTTCACAGGCAGAAGATTCTGGCATTTTTTTAAACATCAGGGAATTCCTCAAATTGACAAAAATAATATTCAATAATAATATAAGTAAAATTTACATAAGCACAGTATGTACAACTAATTACAAGGTTTATTGTGAACCTGTTTCTCCGTCACCTCACTGCCATGTTCTGAAGCCAATCCACTGCAGCAGCAACACTAAACAGGAATAACCAAGCAGTATACTAGCTATAACACACTGAATTTTTCTTACAGTGTGTTCTGACAAAACTTATTCATCACACTATGGTGTTAACGTTGAATCAAAATGATAATTGAAATGTCTGTGTTATTAATTACTTTGCTGATAGGAAGGGAAAGTATTTGATAGAAGAAGTGTGTAGAGGCAGCTACATGTTGATAAAGGGAGCAGTTTCTAATTTCAAGGACCTAGAGGATGACACCTAGATTAAAAATTACCTTGACATATTTTAACAAATTAGAGAAATCTTGTGGAAAAAAGATAGCCATTCAATAAGGTAATGTGCAAAATTCTACAGTGAGTCAGGATTCAGCAACATAAGGAATAACTGGATAGCTCATACTGTTGCAGAAAGTTTTGAGGACTATTGTGAAATTCAAGTTCAGTATCAGTTAACAACACTGCCCTGTTGCAAAAGAGAAAAACATTGTACTGAGAAATATAAACAGGGGTATAATTTATAGACAGATGATGTAATCCTTCTGTTATTCTTAGCATTGGTAAGGTCTCAGCTGGAGTGTTTTGTCCAGTTTTGGGCATCATGTTTCAAGAAAGATGTGTATCAGCTGAAGCCTCCAGATGAGAGTAACTAAGATTTTATGAAACACAACACACAGGCAGGATTGAGCAATTTCAGGTTGTTTACCACAGAAAATAGAATATCAAAGTGACATAGTAATTGTCTTCAAATCTTTAAAACACTACTGCAAAGAAGAAAGGGAAGTGATGCTCTCCAAGTTCATGGAGAACAGAAAATAAAACAGTAGGTTAAAATGCAGCAGAGAAGATTTAAGCTGGGAGCACAACAAAGTTTTTCATAGTGAAGCACTGCAACAGATTGCTCAGGGGGAATGGTAGCTCCAAGTGCAGCAGAGGCCAGCTGCTCCCTCAGGGGTGGGAAGCCAGGAGCCACATGTGATGCCACAGCTTGCAGGGCAGAGACCCACCAGCCAGGGCCCATCCCACTGCCCACAGCAAGGGATCGGGGAGGCAGCCCTGAGCCCATGTCATCAGGCAAGATCCTGGTGATGAGGCAGGTCCAAGGTCAAGTCAAGCAGTTAGCTAGCAGACTGGGATCAGGAGGGCCCATGGCCAAGCCAAGCAGGACTGTAGTGGAGCTAGAACCTAGCATTCTATGGCATTGCTGGGGCAGGAACTGATAGCCCTGGGCTGGGCTGAAATAAGGGTCCTGGGCCCAAGGGGAGGCATGGGGGTTATGCCAGGGGAGGCTGGTCAGGGCCATTCAGGCCACTGACGCCTTCAGGGCCGTAGCGCATAGAATGCCACATGGAAAGGCTGGAGGTCTTCAAGAGCAGGCTAGACAAACTCCTGGCAGGATGGGCACAGACATCTCTGACACCACAGACTTCTGCCTTGGGGCAGAAGGAGAGACCAGATGGCCTCTAGGCTTTCCTCCTTTATTTTGACATCTTAAGTTTGATGCCATAGGTCTGAATTGTTGTACATCTGCTGTGGCCTGTGGTGATATTCCCCTAGACATCAGGAAGGGTGCCTTGGACAGAACGGAAAGACGTCACACCAGAGCTCTTAAAGGTCCTGGATCAAAGAGCAAGAAATATCTTCCCTGCTTCTGGGGCAAATGTATACGACATTGATAATTTCCAACCATAGGCTTTTTATTGTATTTATTATTCCAGTAATATTGTTACACTGACTATGTTTTCAGTTTGGATAATCGGCTTTCACCTCCATGTCCATAAATATCCTATATGGTTAATATAAATATAATGGATGGTGAATACTAATGTATTAGCTGTTTCTATACAGTGGAAAGTACATTATTTTTTCAGCTGTGCTTCCTTTGGCCCTGAAGATTTATGGTTTTTCATACTCAGATTGCTTGCTCACCCAAGTCATACCACGGTTGCCAAAGAAAGAATATCAATGAATGTCCAGTAACAAATTTAAAACTAGTCAGGCCACACTTCTGTAAAATTAACATCCTTCCAGATGTTACAGAAGTAATTATTTCCTGTACTCACGCTGTTAATTTTACCTGTATTTTTATAACTTGTAATCATTATGTGCTTCCACTTTTTCCTCCTATTTTACTTATGGAGTGGTTTTGCTATAATCTTTCTTAACTGCACCCACCAGATGTGTGCTTCAGCATCCTGTTAGTCTCTGATATCACTGATGCTCCCGGTATATCTAGCCCCCAAACTTATTTACAAAATAAAAGCCTAGGTCAAGCCCACTTCAAGTATTTGTGGCATGATACTGGATTACAGAAAACTTTGTCTTCCTCTTAATGGAGGCAAAATAGCATGCATTTTCCTGTGATGCATTTTTAATTTGTGCTTATCTCCAGGTGGAAAGGAGAGCTTTATAATGCATGTAGGTGGACTGGCTCACATGTGGGAGGCACTGAATCTCCGAGAAGACTTATGTGCGAGTGTAATTAATATTGAACATTTTACTGAAGAAATTGAGTGGCTGAAGTTTTTAGCCCTGGTGTGTAAACTGATTGGATTTGTAAGTTCATTCATACTTTCATGTTGTCCTGGATGACTATGCTGTATATTGTGATTTTGAGTTAATGTTTGTGTTGAAATAGGAGACCAAGTAATCACATATTTTAACCAGCTAACCACTAACCCAGCTGCTCTTTTTAAAGTCAGGAGGAAATCTTTTTTAGTAATAAGGGAATTACTTTAACTATATTATTTCAGAGATCAATGGAGCTAGACTATTTGTAGTAGGCTCTTTTCCAATTTTTTCCTTTCCAGACAATTCACAACACATTAAGCATTGGGATGGAGAGACAGGGACAAAGGTTGTGAGCTTCATCGAACAATTTGCTAAAGCCATTTCTACAGCACTATGCTGTAGCTGTGAGGGTAATCCAAAAAGAGTTCCTTTGTTTCTAAGGTCACTCAGCAGATATGACCGATGAAAAGTATCCTGGCTCTGTCTTGCTATTCCTCACTCCGATTTTGTGTAGTTACTGTAGATGACTGGAGCAAACTTCTCGTGTTCAAAGGAAACAGATCAGCGTCTTTTCACCACTACCTAATATTCAGACAATCTTTGTCAAAGAAACCCAAGAAAATGAGGGAAACTTTGTACTATAACATGTGTTTTCAGTTACTAAGAAAACCAAAGGGCAGGTAGTGGTTTTGAATCTAATGGCAATTGATAGTCCATTCGTATGGGAAGCAGATTGCAG
The DNA here is from genome assembly GCA_013401275.1 of Pandion haliaetus. Taxonomy (NCBI): domain Eukaryota; kingdom Metazoa; phylum Chordata; class Aves; order Accipitriformes; family Pandionidae; genus Pandion; species Pandion haliaetus. Next base: position 66,185 of record VYZV01013939.1, on the reverse strand, counting down.
TCTTCTCACATAACCTTAAGAAACCGGAATGTAAAAGCCTACCAGTTAATGCTGACAACCGAGCAAATACAGCCACAGATTTCACTATGGATTCAGAAAAGTACCCAAATACTTCTCACAGCACTTAAATGTGTTGCTTCTTCAATTCTTTTAGCCATTTAATAGAGAAAGGAAAATGGATTTGTGATTTTCTATTAGCAGTGGAAGACAACCAGGTTAATGAGATGACATGACTAGTTAGATGTATTGCTGTGATTGATTCACCTGCAGATCTTAGGAAAGGACCCCCCTTTCTCATCCCAAATACCAGTGTTGGACAAACATTTACATTCTGAAGACTGCATAGTTCCATAATTCATATGTGGAGCCATTTGAAGGATGAGCAGAACAGTGGTTATAGCACTGTTATTACACTGGTGTAACCCAACTTTTATTTTCTAGCTGAAAGCTTTAATTCAGATGAGATTAGGCCATCCATGTGAGCAAAGCAGTAGATTACACTGAGGTAATCAAGAGTGGACTTGAAGAAAAAAAAAGTAGAAAAAAATGTTCTGAACCAGTATCACAGAATCATTTAGCTTGGAAAGGACTTGAGATCATCTCTATGATCTGGTACAGCTCAAATGGAAGTTAAAGCTTCAAGCAGAAATTTGTGGATAAAGCTGTATTGACTGTGTGCAATAGAAGTCTCTCAGATATTATAACTTACTTATCTATGAATCTGCTCCTAAAACCACAAGAGTTACAGGATTTAATCTTGGCGGGACAAACATCATTGACCCTTGTCTTCAATACTCTCACTGCTAGTACTAATTCCAAATCCTTCCTCATGGGAAATTTTGACAAACACTCTAATTAGAGGTAATTCTTTTTAGATATTTTATTTGCTGTTCTTCTCTTGCTTAATTCTTTTTCTAACTTAGAATGAAAATGAGAAATGTTTTGAGAAATTAATCTGTTATTAGAGTTTGTTCTTCCCCTAAAGCCATCAGATTCTAGATATGCTACTAAACTTGCATACTGTGAAAATAGCCTATGTGTTTGTAACGGTCATTTTGATAACACAGTAAATTTTATATTTAGTAGAGCAACAAATAAATAGTGCCATGAACTTTTAACTAAAAGTTACTATTTTCATACACACACTTTCACTAATAAAACATGATTCCTGTCAGTAGGATAGCCTGAAAGGACAAGTTTTGACAAAGATTCTGTGACACACCAGTGGAATTGTCCTAATGTTACTTAAGCAAAAATATGCATCAATTCATCTTAGGGAAATGGTCACTAGTTAAATGCAGTGCTTATTATTTTATGTTCACATGGCGCCATCTTGTGGGAGTCAAAACTCATGCACAAGTACTTCGTGTAGTGTAATGTCACCAGCTTTCTGAAAACTCTGGGTTGTTATTTAAACCGTCATTAGCTCGAAAAGGTCAAACCAGCTTGAACCTTGGTGATGTTTCCTACAAGTCATAACTCAATACTTCTATGATCTTGTCCTTGTGAGAACTTCTCAAGGCGAAGAGCATTTGATGTGCTTTACATAAGATACTTCACTCAAATGCGGGCAGACAGGCCAAAAGATAAGTTGTTTTGATTTTTCCCACTATATTTACATATTGGGAGAAAAAAGTCACAGCTTATATACCCATTCATTCCAAATACATCACAAAATCAAATATGATGACAGGCCTTCTGAACCACACAGATCATAGGTCTTCCTATGCAGCAAGTCCTGCTGTAGCTTTAAATATGTATGATTGAACTAAAGTATATCTTTGACCGAGATGTTGAAAAGCTAGAACACTCTGTAGATTATTTTCAAATAATCAAACATCAAACTGAAAAGTTCTCTACTAAATATCTGCTTCCTCTAATAGTATTTTTACTGTGATCAAGATATCCCTTAAGCCTGTCTGACAAATGAAGTACCTGGTTTCTGTAGGTTTTATTCTTAACTACATATTCATTGCTATTCATCTCTCCTTTTCTGTTTGTTATACATAGATTGAAGGACAGGTAGATAGACAAAAAAAAGCTGTTCATTCTCTTTCCATTAGCCAAGTTGTAGCTTTATTCCTTAATTGCACGTTTATGGGGGTTTGGGCACCTACCAAAGTAGTCTTAAACAATAAGCAGTTATCATTTATATTCTTGGCCTACTTGTCTCATAAAAAGCTCCTAATTTTCTGAAATACTCCATTGTTAAGTCCACACAAATTTTTGTTTGTAACCCATACGGAGGAAAGCTTAATATTAGTTTGTGCTAGTGCTTGACAATGCTTAGGTTAGTACTTAATTAGATCACTAGACCTTGTTAGTACTGGTAGCAGGAGACTTCCAGAACTTACACTGAATGAGAACATGACTTGGTTTCTCCTGGGTAGGTGCTGGAAAAGCCTCATTTTCTGATGAAAGTGGGTTGTTTGACAAATATCGTCTCCTGCTTTTATTAGCTTAATTTTGTTTGCTTTCTCTCCTTCCTGAAATGAAAGAGCTTTATTTTACTTTATCTGAGAACCATCCCCTCAAAAATCTTTGGTCCCCAAAAGCTATGTTCTAAATATATTTATTTCTTCATCATTATTAAGCACATCAGTCTTGTATACACTTTGCTGTATCACCCTCATATTGCAACTTAAACTGTAAATTATTTAAGGTAAGAATAAGATTTTTATTATTTTTAGTGATGCTTCATGCAACATGGACAGCATCTCAAGCATTAAAATGGCAAACACAACCACATATATGTTTTAATTATTCATAATTCAGGCAGCTTTTCCCTCCTTAATGAGACTTTTCCTATGCATATATTTTTGTCCTGTATTAGATTGGTCCTGTCACTATTCTCTAAATTATGTCCAATTTGTCAACTACTTTCTGGTAGGGAGAGCATATTCTGTCACAGTAGAATTAATATTCAGTTAGTTTGTAATATGTTTTTTCTGCATAGATAGTCCAATGCATGATGACCTGTGTTAAGCTATCATATCCCACTTCACACTTCGTACTATTTCATTACTTGGCCATCATTGTACAGTATTTGTAAAAATAATTTATTATTCTTCCTCACCAACAACAATATAATCCTTATTTCTTCACATAAATTAATCCTTTAGATATGGCACAACATCAAATTTGAAATAAATCATGGAAATCCAAGAAGTCCCCTTCATCTGTTCAGGACAACGCTGCTTTTCATTATACTTTTTATTTTATCATTATACTTTTTTTTAATACACTTTTATTTATGTTACATTAGCCAGCTTTTTTTTTTTTTTTTTTAATTGCCTTTAGCACTATTTCTACACCAAATAGTGTTGGAACCTGGAACATTGCCACAGTTTGCTTTCCCAAAGTCTGAGCAAATCTGGCCTTGGCCACATCCAAAATTGTGCCCCTGGAAATGTTTGTGGAATGTTAGTTATCCGTCAAACAGGAAGAAAAGATGAAATTTTTTTGGTGAAATGCAATGGAATGAAATGAAATTTAATTTTCATTCTGAAACATAGCTTGATCATGAGTATGAATAACAATATAATATTATGTATGAATGCAGCACATGACATTGAAGCATTTCAGTATGTTAGCAAAGAATAAGCTTTCTTTAAATCACAATTTTACCATAACAACCAGACAGGTCCAGAGATATTCAGTGATTCCTCGCACTGTTTCAATGAAAAAAAGCCAATGTCAGTCAGAAAAAACAACTAGCTCGTCTGATAGCTAACTCTATGCTCAGAATACACTGCTGCTAACTCGTAGTTTTATCACGAGTCTCATGACAGCTTGTACTTTTCGTTAAAGACTGACCATTTGGAGGTCTGTGACTTCATGAGAATATTAATTCTTTATGCAATTTTTTTATCTTTACAGTTGCATTTTTTAAAATTATTTGTAAGACAATCTTGCTATTTTTTCCATAGTTTTAAAATGGTTCAGTTGACAAGAATGGAACTTTATAGCCTTCTGTATTAATTTTCCTTTTAATGAAAGAATGAAGTGTTGTTCTATGTGTCTTCAAATAATACGTCAAATCAAAGGATGAGATTGTGGCTTGGGGGGATTGGTTTTTTTAATATCTGTTACTTGTTGCTAAACAACTTGGGATAATTCTTCCATAATTATTTAAATTGCTGCACTCACATCTATAAGTTCAATGAGAATTTATCCATAAACTTCCATAAACCACCTTACGAAAAAAGTATACCAATGGTTCTGGCACTGGTTTGGTAGTTGCAACACATCATTTTGAGCTGTTTTCATCTTCTTCCATTTTTCTAGTTTATATTCTTTTCTTCAACTGTTCTATTACAGTGATCTTATTTTACATTTGTCAAAGAGAAAAACTGGAGCAGTCTCCAAATTCCTGCCAGAAAACCCTTCTGTTTTGACAAGGTGATAAGTATCTTTAGGATAGTTTTACTTCAAGTTCAGCATCTTTTCAGTGAAAATGTTAACACAGTAATACCCAGTAACAACACAATTTACACATTGGGAGAGCACGGATGTTGAGTATTTATATGCGCTTCTGCTATAGTACTCTTAATAACATAGTAATGTAACCACATTTTCAGCCTGAGTAAAATTGGTTTCAATGCTATGTTTTCAGAAGGTCTATTTATTCAGCTAATAAAAGCGAAGATATACAGAATACTAATAAGCCTCTGTCTGTGTGTGTGAAACCTGAGGCACCATCCTTTATGATGCTTGTACACAGGTGTTTTCACGGATTGCCAGAGAAGATTTAACACTAGCTGAAAGCCAGCGTGGAGAACAAGGAACTGATAGTTTTAGCCTGTAAACAAAGTACCAACAATTCACTTTGACTTGCTACCAGCCTGCTTTTACCTTTTGTGCCCGAGGACTTGCAAGACACAGGCTGCACAAGCAAGCAGAGGCCCTGAGGTAGTTTTTTGAGCAGTCCCCTACAGAGACGTCTGTTTTTCTTCGGGGTGGCCCACCCACCCGCAAGGCCCCTTTTTCCATTTATTTTATGGGTGCTTTGAGCCCCTGCCCCACAGGGCCTACCGGTCCCGAAGGATCCCTAAGGCACCAGACAGCACTGGGACGAGAAGACGCAGCTACGTGAGGTGATTTTTTTCTTATTAAGCAAAGAGGCAAGTGCCGGGGCTCCTCAGAGGAGACGAGACGAGACGAGACGAGACACGAGCGCTGAGCCCTCAAGGGAGGGGGCAGCGCCTCACACCCCAACAGCCACAACTACCGACGGCCTCGCAGCCCACCTTAGCCCCGCTCATTCCCCCTTCTCTCCTCCGATTGGCTCCTCGCGCCCATTCTCCACCAATCCCCGACCGCGCTCCGTAAGACGGTTCCTACACCTTCCCGCGCCAGCTGCCGCCGGCGCGTAGCGAGGAACCGCCGAGCGGGGCGGGTCAGAGGGGAATTAGCCCCGCCCTTCCGCAACGGCCGTCCCGTCCGTCAGCCAAGCAGGCTCGGGATTGGTCGGCGTGGAGTGCGCGCCCTGCGGGAGGGGGCAGAGCTGGCCGGCGGCTGGCCCCGCCCCCGCGTCGGCCGGAGCAGGGACCATGGCCCGGTCGGGCGCTCCGCGGCCCTACAAGGTGCGTGCGGGGCGGGGGTCCCGGGGGGAGCGGGGGCGTTTGGAGCTTCTCCTTGTCTGCAGTCGGGTCTCAGCCCTCTCATCAGGTGCCTCACTGGACCCCTGACTTGCTCGGGTGGGGGTGAGGGGGTGTCCCCGGCGAGTGGGGAGCGGGGCGATCAGCGTAACGACTCCTCAGGGGGAGTCGGGCCTTCCGGCACTGAACGCCTTTGCTTGCCCGGGCTTAGCCCAGCTACCCTTCCTCAGGGCTCAGCGGGTTTGCGTGTGTCGGTGAGGGGCACCGCAGCCAGATTACTGTTCGAGGGTTCTTCCACCTCGGTGTAGCCGTGGTTTGTGCTGTGACGGTAGTTTATTCTTAAATTCCCCAAAGTTCAGGTGTGTATTTATCGAACTTGGTTTCAGTCTGGAATGTATGTTTGTGCGTCAGCCCTTGACCGCGTCATTAAGTGAATTACTGCGTCTGTAGAGTGCTGCGGAAATTCATAAAGCTTCATGCTGTAAAGGTATGTTTTGTGAAATGAAAAGTGCAAGATTCAGGCCCTAATGGCAGCGGTGGGTCCCCTCCTTGGCCTGAGAGCTGTAAGTTACCTTTAACTGATCTGCCTCAGCATGAGTTCTTGGAATTAATGGGCAATGGTAGTCTTCAATTATGTTGTGAAAGTACTTCATGAAAATCAAAGTATATTTCTGTAATCGGCAGGTACTGTCTTCTGGAAGGCTAACAGGAGCGGCTAAGTTAGCGAATGGAAGAAAACAGTAAGACCTTAATCATGAATGCTATCTAAAATTGAATGTATGTGTGAGTGTTTGGGGACCTTATACTTGTCATACCTCACAACTAGCCAAAAATTCTTTGTTGTATATATCAGAAAACGTTTTTAGCTGAAAAGCAGCACATCCAGGTTCTAAGCAGCCCATGAGTAGACAGTCGCAAACTGAATAGAAATTTTGCCTGTAGAAATACAGGGTTGACTCTCTCTGCGTGTTTTATTTATAAAAACATAAGACTTCAGTAAAGACTGAATTCTCTTGACATAAGCTGTTAATATCTGCTAAATATGTTTGTTGCAGCAATGCAAAGTTTTCAGAAAGAGAAGGATATTTTGTTTCTTAATAAAATTAATTTACTTTAGTTTGCTATTATTGAAAAAAATATTTTTTTATTTTGTTGCATATCAAAGAGGTAGTATAAACAGTGAATTTGGCTTTTTCAGGTTTCGCGTAAGAAAAGGATGTCATTCGGATGTGGAGTCTGGATATTCTCTCTATTCCACTGACTCTGACGATCAGGTAATTAAATGACTTTTTAATACAGTCATCTCTGTTATCTAAAGAGGAGGGAAATTGGAATACCTTGAATAATAGAAGAAAAACAGGTTAGTTTAGATACTACTGCATCTAGACTAGAATTAGCTCCTGCAAAGCTAGCAAGAGTATCTACACTGCATCTTGCAGATACATGCAAGTTGACTTGTGTGTGCAGTGAGTTTGACTCTGACAAATCTCATTAAGGCACAGGATATATTTTGCAAATATAACTATGCTGTTTGTGGACTAGAGTTGACCCTGGCAGAAGTATAGCCATATTTGTTAGGTTTTGTGCCAAAAAGAGTGAGTTGTATGGAGTTGGTGCTGCAGTGCTGTTTTCTGCATAGTGCTGAGTCTCCAAAATAAAAATACACTGTACAAAATAGCTTAACTATACATGGAAATAAGAATAAAAACCACACATAGGCAATTGCCAAAGCACAAAATCCAGCAAATGGACCCATGTACAAGAACACAATTTAGGTTTTTTGCAGAATTTGCATGTTTGCAAACCTTCATGTAATTACAAAGTAATACATGGAAAATGACATGGTTTTGCTGGTTATCAGTTCTTTTTCAGGTGACAGAGTGGGGAACAGTCACCTCTAAAATAGTATCTTGGTTTACTGGAAGAAAACAGCGATACTCATTTTCTGACTACAGTATTCTTTGTGCAGGTTGATACTATTCATAATGGACTTGAGCGTTGTGCAGCTTTACTGAAGAATATCTTACAAAATGAGGCTACAGGTTGTACCTATTGAAAATTTAAGTTATGTTTTTAGGTTTTTGTAAGACTGTTTTGATTTGTTTTGTTGACTAGGGTTTTTTTCAATTAATACTAGGGAGGGAGACTATCCATAAAAAAACTGGGAAAACAGCTTCTGTTAAAATTACTTCCAAGCCTTTACTAACCAAAGGAAGTACTTCCAAGAAGAAAGGGTTGAAAAAAAACATTACTCCTGCCCACGTCAGAAAAGAAATTGGTAAGTGGGCTTTCTTGGGCTTGCTTTTTTCTCAGCCAACATGGAGAGACTCCTCAACTTATAACAAGGCTTCAGATAATTGTTATTTGCGCAGGTTGATCCAGGGCTGGATCCACAAAGGGATGTAGACATTATTTATTGCCTTTTAGAAACCTTAAATGTTTACTAAACAGTTACTAAAATTCATAAATGTTTAAGCTTCATGTACAAGGAAGAAAGTTGAGTGCATTTACAAATATCAACATCAAGTTTAGTTGGCAGGAAGTGTGGAGGAGAATGATAATACCCATGCCCCATTTCTTTTGGACAGTGAAACATTACAGTGCTTGGTCTCCATTTGGGATGTACAGCATGTAGACGAGGCACTTCATGACATGGTTTAGTGGGCATGGTTGATGGTTGGACTCGATGATCTTAAAGGTCTTTTCCAACCTAAATGATTCTATGGTTCTATAAACTGTCCTGGAGTTAGGTGTCCAGCCAGGCTTTTCTTAAAGATCAGTTTCTGGAAACAGGAAGGTGTTGCAATAAATAATAACTCAAATGGTTTAGCGGCTAGAGCACTTGAATGGAAGGGTAGATGAAGTGCTGTAGGTTGAGTTGCTCTCAGTTGAAATATTTAACTTTTTATTAGCGTTTCTCTATCTCTCTACCCCATTTCTTTTGTGTGATTTCTGATCCAGTAGACAGGTGGGCCTGTAGACCAGGTGTGTAGCAGAGTGCCTATTTTGTGAATTGTAGGTGAGCACATAGCTGATATCTTTCCAGCACTGTAAAAATACAGTTTTAATTATACCTGACTTAAGAAAATTGGTTTTGGAGAGTGGTTTGGTATGGGTTATTCCGAGTGGTTTAAAAGCTTAGGAAGCAGCTAAGCAGAGATTTTAAGAATTGCATTTTAGTACTGGCCTTCTGTAGGATTAATTCTCTGTGCTTCCTTCAAGGACAGCTATCTGTCCAACTGGGTTAGGTTGCTCTCTCTGGAAGAAAAAAAATGATGGATTAATATGCTAGTGAGTGAAAATCTGACTGGAATCTTGGGCCGTAGGGTCTCTTGGTTTTCTTTTTCAAAGGAACCTGCCATAGTCTGCCTGACAACACAATGGGGTTTTGTAGATCAAGAAGACAGACAGCTTCAGCTGGTTTTTTTGTTCTTTCTTTCTCTATAGTGCCAATATCAAACAGAAAACTTGCCTCACCCACCACACCTTTGACTGAGAAAGAACTTTCCAGTGCAGCACAAAATCACATGGTTCAACCAATTCATGTGCCTTGCAGTCAACACTCTCCTGTGATGCATCAGAAACTGTGTGAGCATGTGCAAACTCAGATGTCTCTGATGACTGGCCAACCACCACAGAACAGTAACAAAATTCCTTCTGTAACTCCTTTTCCTACCTCAAATCATGGTTAGTGGAACTATTAATGTAGAGCCTGCTATTTTACTCTCTGAGTTTTGCCCAAAATTGCCCTAATCTGAGTGTTGTTTTCTTTTAGGATGTCAAAATGTTACAGCTTTTAATTACCGATTACCTACCTCCACATCAGCTCTGTCCCTGCAGCATTCAGCTAATCCCTTATCTACTCAGTCGGTAAGTAGAAATATGATTCTGACTATTAATAAAGGTTTTAAATTAGCACTGCCTATTTATTTAAGTGTGTGGGGTTTCTTGGGTTTATGTAATAATTTTTCTTTAAAAATTTGTGGTTTTTAACCTATAGTGATAAACAGAATAAATGATGAGAGAAAATACTGCTGTTTAAAATATTTTATATAGACACCAAAAAATGAAATTAGAGGCATTTCAGCTGGCTGCTTATTTCTGTATGGTGAATACTGTAGTGGACAGCAAACATCGAAGGTGCAGGAAATTACTGATTACTGTTAATAATTACATTCTCAGTAATACACATTAGGATCATTAACCAACACCTGATAAAAGATATCATATCGCATATGTAACTTTTCCCTGCCAGTGATCAGGTTGATTATTTCTTCACACACTATGTATTATCTTAGAGCCACGTTTTAAAATACTTATGTATTTCAGGGTGTAGAATAGAAATAATGGAGAGTACCAACTGCCACCTTGGGAAATGTGGTAAAGGGCTTGCACCTTGAAACTGTAATACTGTAGACTTACCTTCCATCTGCAGGCAGTCCATACATACCTAGTGCTGTCCTTGACTTTTAAGTAATCTACTTAAAATATTGAAAGGTAATAGTGTTGTCTGTTCTGGTTTGATTCAAGGAAAGAGCGTTCATAATGCCAAAAAACAAAACCAAAACACTGCTGAGGTGTTTTCTTTACAGACAAGCTGAAAAAGAACTGTGCTTTAATGTTGCCAATAACATTTAAGATAAAGGTAATCTAAACCAGGTTTACATTTTAATTACTCCTTAAAATACTGGAAAATTATGCAATTAATGAGTTGTAGTTACTTCTATAATTTGTAAAGAATGATCAAGGCTACATTGAGTCAGACAAGGGTGGTGGGTTTGGTTTTTTTAAGATTTTTTAAAAAATCATGTTAATTTTTGGTTTAATATGAATATTCTTTATGCAGGATGTTCCTGTAGCCAGTGGCAATGAATGTGTGCCGGAGATGGGAGGACCTGTTGTTTGCCCGATGGTTTCTGCTGCTTCTACTACTACTGCGCAAATACAGTCTGCCACGGCTCTTCCTAGTGTGATCTCTTGTACGGCATCAGGTGCATCAAGTAACTCTACAGTGCCTACATTCACCCCCTCATCTTCTGGCAGCGAGATGACCCGAAACGACGAGCAACAGATAAAAGAAGCATATTTGGAAAGATGCATACAAGCTCACCTGGCCCTTTTAAAATCACATGAAATGATGAACAGCAGGACTGAACAGAAGTGCCATAATCATTGTCCAGCAAAACATAATGCTTCAAGTAACAAAGAGGAGGATACTTCTGAAGAACACAGTGAGGACATGGTCAACGAAGAAGACGAATTGAATGTACTTGACATAGCCCCAGTGAGAGATACAATCTATAAGACAAGTTTTGTGAAGAAAGTTCTAAAATCTAGAAAAGTAAGTCCAGAAGAAACAGCCCATAAAGTTAAGACTGTAAAATATCTTCTGGGAGAGCTTAGAGCACTGATAACAGATCAAGGTGAGGACATTTTCATTGTGCAGTAGAGTGGTTACATACAAATAACACAAGAGCTGCGTTAAATGAGTGAGCACTTCAGTTTCTGGAAGTTTTATGTCAGATGATACATGGCATCTTAGAGTGGTTTTCCACAAATCTAATAGCTTCATGTTTTACTCTGGAAAAATACTAAATTATTTTTTGGAGTATTTTAACATCATTGTAACAGCTAGGGTAAAGATCATTCTCATTTCATATAGTGTTTTCCCCTGAGAAAGGGAGCAGTGTAGACAGATTGCAACAGCACTCCCACCAAGGTTGGTCAGAGAGATGGTAGGTTGTGATTTATCAGGAACCTAAAGCATAGTTTTCATAGTCAAGCTTAAAAATTTTAAATAAATAAATATAGTTAAAATAAAGATGAGGTTTTCTTGAAAAAAAGTAGATACTATTATATCACTTTGTAGATTGCTTAATCGCATGTAGAATATTACTGTCATATTACAGGTGTATGTGCTTATGGAGTTGTTTTTTTCCCTCACCTTTTGCAGATGATTCAGAAATGTTGAGGTTGGTGAGTGAAATAGAAGACTGCATATCATTGCTCCCAGCCATAGTGGAAAGTACAAATATACAAGCTGAAATAGCACTAGCTTTACAGCCTCTCAGAAGTGAAAATGCCCAGCTGCGTAGGTGAGTAACTTGTCAGTGATTCTGTAGTTACTGCAGATGGGTCTAAAGTATTTTTAACTGATCTGTTCTAAATTGCGTATTTTATCATTGTTATGGTGTGTTATGGCCCTTTCATTCTTGTCTGTGCATTATTTATACCTTAGAAAGTGGTAAGGCTATATAGTTTAAAAATACATAATTAACACATAGCAAGACTTCAGTTAATACTGATCGTTTAGTAGCATCAGTTACATCATGATTGGGCCTTTGTCTAGGTGGGATCAATGTATCATTCTCTCTGAAAACTGCAGTATCAAAACAGCCTGCTTATATTCTTTGTGTTGTGTATTCTTAAATGCAAAAATGTCTCTCATTTCAGGGGAGCTCTCAAATACGTAACTGGGTAGCACTTCAAAACAGAAGGAAAGATACTTAACAGAACTTAAAAAGGGTCTTTTGCATTGAAGAAATACAGGAATCTAAGAAAAATGTGTTATTAAAACTTTTTTGAATTTCTGAAACATCCTGTGACATTTAATTCTCAGTAGCAACTTATTATCAAACTAATTTAAAATGCAGTTGTTTTGAACTTATTCTGAGCTTTCTGAATTTGTGCTTTTTCACAATTCACATTTAGGAGACTAAGAATATTAAACCAGCAACACAGGGAGCAAGAAAGACGTGAGAAGACATCTGAACAGAGCTGCAACTATGAATGTAAAGTACTAAAAGGGAATGATGCTTGTTACGGGCATTTTTGTTAAAGCTTTATTTAAACAGATACAGACATCCGAAGATACAGATATAGAAATAAAAAATAACAGTATGTATTGTGGCCTTTAGTGGCAACTGAACTAAGTGTCGTGGGTCTAATCATGCAACTGCATTTGCATGGATTCTTGTGCCTGTTTAGACTCCACATAGCGAGACTCAGCTCTTCAGCTGCCGAGCAGATTATTTTTCCTTATGTGCCTCTTAAAATGAAGATGACATATTAGATAAGAAGAAAGCTTGAGTTTTGTCGTGCTGCCTCAAAACCCCCTTTTTGGTAATATGAATTTTGCTTACAGATAGATTATTTTAAAAGTTAGTTTGAATTAGAAATTCAAACTGTACCACATAAAACACTTAAACTTTTTATGTTTTACTTTTGGTAGTAGTTTCTTTGCAGTCCTTGAATATGATGCTCCAGAGTCAATTGAAAGAATCACTGAAAGGCCTTGAGTCACTGCAGGCTAAAAATGAAGAACTAATTAAAATAATAGAAAGTCAGAAAGAAGAAAATAAACATCTTGCAAAAGATATTCAAGATAAAGAAGAGGAATTGCTTGAAAACAAACAGCATTATGACATTCATTCCACCAAGCTCAAGATTGGTATGTGTTTTGAATTTGTTTATTCTTAATTTAGTGTTTTAAAACTTGAAAGAAATAATTAGGTAAATTCTTCTTGGTGTTTTAGAAGTGGAAGACGCGTTAGCAAACATAAAGAGCCTTCAGTTTAAGCTGGAAGCTTCAGAGAAAGAAAATAAGATTTTGGGCATAACGTTACGTCAGCGTGATGCAGAAGTTAGCAGACTGCGTGAATTAACCAGGTACTATTGGCCAAGCTATTTTTTTGCCTCTTGATATCACTTTTTTTTTTACCTCCGTACTTTGGATTATTGTAATCTTAGTAGGAGGTCACGTAGGCTAAGACTTCTCTTTGTAGTTACTCTTACTGCAATGGTGCTATAATTTTGTTAAAACAGAGTTGTGATGTTCCATGACTTGAGTTCTGTTGTAAAGTAAAATGCTATCTGCCATAACGTGTGTGAAGTTCTAACTCTTAATAGGAGACCTACCGATAAGGATCTCCATGGGAAGTGCATGGACCTGAAAACTTACTGGTATTTCCCTTGAAGCTGTAGAATTTTGAAACTAACTCTTAAACTGAATTAAGGAGGGAATTGTTTTTTTTTTTCTTTACACTGGTTCAGAAATTAGTCTGTTTTGAGAAGAACTCACAGAAAGATCTGTCTTCAGGACCCACAGCAAGCTCTTCCTATGGGAAAGAGCAGTCCTTTCTTTAACTGTACACACATTTGAAGTAGATTATGCCCAGGTATTAATTATGGGTAAAGGTGGGAGTTCTTGGATCACTGAGTGAAGGTGGAGTTACTCACAGTTTTTTAGAACTATTTCTGTGAATTTATTTCATCATGGTCTTCTATGATGAATATAGTGGCAAGCTGGGAGACTTCAATAGCTTTTTGCACACGCAAAGTAGTATGTACATAAAATTTGCTGGGACGTGATGTGTACAGGAAGTTAAACTGTCTGTCTTGTTTATACTCGACACAGATTGCAATGGCAGAATATTTTTAATCAGCACTTCAGATTCTTTAGTACAAGTTTAGACACGTTACACACTTCTATGACTACTATACTGACCACCAGATGGTAGTATAATGATGTCTTATTACATGTGTATGTGTATATGCTATATACATAAGCATTTAAGCATTCATTTATTTTGATGTACAAAGCAGAAAATGAGAATTATTCCTTCTGTTATAATCTTTTATTTAGATGCAATGGGAATAATAATTCAGAAAAAATTTCTCACTGTTTTTGGTAACTGTTTCTATATGCATTGTTTCTTGACATCAGTTTATTTCATTTTGTAGTACTCAAAGCGGGTAAACCAGGAATAATCTTGAGAACTCCATTGGCTTGTGCTACTTTAGTTACTTTATAAGCATATTGAGCTGAAGAAAGAGATTTAAGAAATTTGGAATTGGTTCATACTTATACTACACTTTATGACGACATGTAGAAAGAATTGTAACTTTACCGCAGTCTGATAAATTTAATGTTTTGGTGTTACATAAACATTTTTAACTGTTTTTTTAGTGACTAGTTTTAAATCTGTTTAATTGATCTTATCTTAACAGAAACTTGCAGGGCAGTATGGCCAAGCTTCTGTCTGACCTCACAGTAGACAACGTTAGACCCAAACCTGAAAAAGGTCTCTCGAAGTCTCTTTTAGAAGACCATGAAAAGCAGATGCAACCTGATCTGTTTTCTGGGAGTACTTCAGTAATGACTTACCTTAAAAAATTAGAAATGGGTCATATTTTGACAGATGCAGAACTTCAATTCTCAAATAAAAATGGAGAATTAGAAATGCAAAATCTAGCCTATGAAAAGTTTGCCGCTGAAGGAAGTAAAATAAACAGTACATTCTCAGAAGGAACATCAGCTCCCAGAATACTACTAACCTCACCGAAGCAAGGTGCAGAAACAGTTAGTGATTCTGGGACTTTATTAGATGACCAAAACAAGTTGGATGAGACTGTTTATATTCCATTGACTAGCAATGCCTCTCAAAAACAGCAGCCAATCTCTGAAAGAACAGGTGCGGTACACCGAAGTAGAGGGGCTTGTAAGATGTTGGACTACCACTGTGAGCTCTCAAACTCTGTGCAGCAGAATGGATGTGAGAGATCAAAGGATCTAACTATTGTGGATAAATTAAGTGCTGGGTACAGTGTCAAAAAAACTATGGAAAACATGCCTGAAGTTACAGGGGATGAAGTGAAGCCAGAAGGAGACAAAGTCCAAATGAGGCCAAAAGGCACTCCAAGTAGACCTGCAAAAGACTTCACAGATAAACCAGACCAACCTCAGCCTGGTACATACCCTCGCATACCGATGCTATTTCCAAAAGAGATTTATCAGAAAAAAGACAGTGAAATAGCTGATTTTAGTTCCATTTCATTTGATGATATATCGGGGAAGTCTGAGTGGAGCGCATCTTCTTTCTCAACATTTACTTCTCGAGATGAAGAGGACTTTAAGAATAGCTTAGCAGCCTTGGATGCCAACATAGCTAGGTTACAAAGAACTCTGCAAGATAGCATTATGAAACAATGAGGAAACAAAACGGAGTGCACTTGTTTGGATTATTTAGCTTTTTCTGAAGTATATTAATAAGTATGGTAATGATACAAATACTTGTATTTTTTGGTATGAAATGACCTGTTCCTAGCTGTTTAAATTATGGATGGGATTTGTTCCTCATTAAGCTGTGGCACTGCTTCCCTTGTTGTTTACAACTTGAAATAACTGGTATAAATGCCTTTTTTTAAATTATGACTTAGGTTTATACTGTTTAATTGCAAAATTAATTCTTAGAACAGCACTTGATAAATATTTAAGAAATTGATGTGCTGTTGGCAATAGTTTTTCTATTAAACGATAAAGTACGTGTGTGTGCTTTTTCTGAGTAGTAAGAACAACATTGAGAGATGCATTTGAAGTCAGTTACAGATGTGATAAAGAGGAATTTTTATGTCATTATAATTTGACTGTTAAAAAATTGGATGCATAGTTATTTTCCTTGGTTATGACTATGTGTTTCAAGAAACTAGCTCCTGTTTCTGGTTCACCATGAATGTGTGCAAACAGTAGTGTCAACATCAAAGAAACAGGTGAACAGGACTTATCCGGCTGCATTGCTTCTTAATCCAAATTGGGTTTAATCAAGAAGTGGGAATTTAACTGGTGAAAGTGGAGCTGCCTTGAACATAAAGTGTTCTGCCTTGACTAGGTAGGTCTCTTCAGGTTGTTTTGTTGTTTTTGCTTTTGTTTTTTTTTTTAAAAGAGGAACTTCAGTGCAGAAGGCTGAATTAA
>VYZV01013939.1:24809-49780 GCA_013401275.1 Pandion haliaetus | reverse complement strand
AAATTGCCAAGTAAGGAAAATGCTGTTCCAAAAAAAAAAAAAAAAAAAAAGCAGCCATCATATGGCATTTGCAGTGTATGGTAAATCCTATAAAATGAAGTAGTACTTTTTTGCTCATCACTGGTAAAACTCAATTTTCAGTTTTGAGCATTGTACTTGAAGAAAGAACTTGTTTAAATGGGGAGTCCAGATGAGGGCAAGAAAAGAACCATCAAAGTTCTGTTGTTTTCTACAATTCTGTTTTAGGTCATAGTTTTTACAAATGTTTGATTTTATCTAAAGTAAAAGAGAATGTAGTACTAGTTGATAAATGCGGAAAAGAGTGATGCTGAGAAACGGAAGCAGTAACAGGCTTCAGCTGACACAAAGGAGACAAATTGTTGAGGTGTCAAAATATCTATTGGGCATAAATACAGAGAGTCTGGACTGAGTCGCCCAAACTGGCTGTCATAGGAATGGGAGTGGAGGGGGGAATGATTCCAGTCTGTTGTTCTCCTTGACAGGGCTTTTCAGATCTCAATGTCAAGAATATGAGTCGTGCAAGTTTTTAAGTTACAGGTATGAGAAGGTGGTGTTACTGCTACCATTCTGTTCCTCTTACACCCTTAGCAGTGCTTGAATGCTGTTTTTCATGACCTGTGGTTTTTCAGGGAAGTATCTTCGGAAAGGGAACAGCAGTATAAGGACCTGAATTTAAGACTGCTTTCTCTACAGTGTTGCTTTTTGCTTTGGGTTTTTTTCTTTTTTCTCCTAGAAAACGTTACCGTGCTTCCTGGTGCTGGCCTTTTCTTTTATGTTACCATGTAGGACAAAAGTCTTGAGTTTTACCACTTTGAAGAATGTCATTTTATTTCCATGCTCAGTTGCTTGAATGAACACATTTTAAAGTTAGGGCACTATCCATACATTGTGCTGTGGAACAGTTCTGTGATTATTTTAGTTACTGGTAAGTAAGCAATAAAAAGGTATGAACACAACACATACTACAGAAGATGCCAACTGGCACTCCTGCTTCGAAAAAGGAAAGTTAGACTAAATAGTGACTTCAGTGATTTAGAATGCTTTTAAGGCTTGGCCTGGATTTCTTGCTACTCTCCACTACTCATGCTCAGATTCAAAATAAGGTTGATGGTATGAAAGTGAACAGCTTTTAATTAAACATTTACAAGCAGATTCAGTGTAGAAGCAAAGCAAGACTTAAATGATGATTATGGCGTGGATTAAAGACAAGCTACGATAAATTCTATTCTTTAAAACTCATGAGAAGTCTGAGAAAAGATTGAAAGAATATTCATTAGTAGACAAATTAATTCAGTTTTCTTCCTGCAGCTAGGACTTACTCCATGTGAAGGAGGATATTTGTCCTGGCCAAAGCTGCATAAAGCCGCTGTGGTGTCAAGATGCCCAAGTACGTTCTTCTCGCATTGAGAGCATTTACATTCATTTTTATCTCAATGGAGGAAGATGTTACACCATCTTACTGGCGTACTGTTCATCGTTACAACTGGAAAACCTTTTTGGGGCTAATGAGATATGAGCAGGTTTGTAATGTGTATCCTTCTCTTAGAAGGAGGAGAAGCTAAGAAGGAAGAAACAGGAGGAAGGAGTCTTCTTTAATACAGTTCTTTGTTTTGTACTTTGTACTCAGACATGTCTATCAGAGCTATAACAATTTTAAATAAAATACAAAATTTCCTGTATATGGGCATTATGAATGTGCACTGTTGTGGAAGCAAAAGCCACCAAGATCGGGTATCTAAGTCTTTAAAAGGTGGGAAAGGCTTCCAGGATTCAACTCAAGACAAGGGCATTGAAACTGTGGAAGTCAGCATAACTCTAGTGTTCAGATAGGCTCAATAGAAGAGAAATAATGTTAACAAACAAACTTGTTCTTTTAATGTGTTGTATGTAGTAAATAATCCCTACAAAAAATAAAGGAAATCCTAGAACTTGCATATTTTGTCACATACGTATTTGAACCACCCCAATTTGCGTAGTCTTGGAAGTACATAGTAAATAAAATCCCAAGTGACTGAGTGGAAAGAAATACTTATCTTTGGTGTGTAAACTAGCTTAAAAGTTATTTCTTATCCCTCTAGTAACAAGGCAGAAACCACTACGGACCAAAGGCATCACCTTTGTCAACAGCAATGCTTGGAACATTGGAGTAGCTCATGCTGCAGCATATGCTGTTGCTCTTCACCAGTCAGGATCTGACAAGCGCGTGTCATTGCATAAATTGGGAGTTACTAGGTTTCATCCTTGTTGCAAGCAAGTAGACCTCAGACCTGTCTTTCATGGACTGAGATACATTGCTCTGCATACTACTTTTAAGAACTTTTCAGTCTGATCCAACCAATTGAGCTACCTGGTTAGATTGTGACACCAAACTTTGTTTCCCCACCAGCCCTGGTTACACTTGCCAAAAACTACCTTCTTGTTTGGAAGCAGGACAGAATTTTTCCTGTGTAAATCCAACACTCGTGCCAACCACTCCAATAAGAGCAATACAATCTTCCTTTGACTTCTGTTTTTGGACACATCCCTGCAACGAGGGACAGTCATGATAGGCAGAGGAGTCAAAGTGTGTTTGCAATAGAATTTAAGCTCCATTTCTGTTCCAGGTTTGTTAAGGATACTTTAGGATAGCTTGGAAGGGGCAAGAGAATACAGTAATGAATTGGGCCACAGTCAACTATGCAAGTCATTTTTGTGTTGTGTACAGAACTTTGCTGTTGTTTCTAAGGCAAAAAAAAAAGGTAGTACTTAAATTAAGGTAGATACATTGTCTCAGAAGAGGATGGACCTTACTCGGAGCTGAAGGATCAGACAAAGGGTGACCAGCTGTGGTGCCTCAGCTTCTGTAGCAAGGAGGTGGTTTGAGTGAGGAAGGTTAACAGCAGCATAAACAGCTATGAGATATCAGACACAGTTCAAAAAGGAACCATCTCCATGTCCAGAGGCCTTGTCTTCCACACCTGCTGTTTTACTGTGGTCATGGAAAAAACAGCTTAAGATTTTCTTCCACTGTATCGGAAGTAGTTATAAAATAAGTTATTCTACAGTATATTTTCAGTATTTACAAAGATTTACAATTGAACCGTATGATGCCAAGTTGAGAAAAGTGCAGCTACTTGGGCTGAGGAGTTTTTGTCACAGGTAGCTAGCTGATCATACAGCCAAACAAGTATCCCGCAGAACTTTCCAGCTTGGCCAGCAAAGCTGGTTTCAAGTTCTGTCCATCATGGTATCAGCCTCCACATATAAGGGATATATGAAACTTGTATATTCAGCATGAAATCATTGCTCTATGTTCAGTTATAGCTGCTTTGACACATCTCTCCTGTTCCAAGGATTAATTTACAAGGAACAGCTCAGCAGCTGCAACTTCAGTGATCATGTAGCCTCCTCTGTATTTTTCTTGTAGCCACAGAGAGAAGATACAGGAGTTTCATTTTAACAAAGCATGTTCTGTGAAGTTGACATCTGCGCTTTCCAGTGATGTGGAAAGGAAAGGAACTCTTAAAATACATTTTGTCAAGCTCTTAACGGTCATTTTCCTTTTATGAACCCTTTTTCTAATGGAAAAGGGAAAAGATTGGGCAATACGCCAGAATCCAGGATACCTGACTTTAACCCATATATAATTCCCTGCTCTGACTTCTTGAGCAATGAGTGTCTATAGTCCAATGCCTCATTCAGAGAACTGGGGAATGGTGATAGCTCCCTGCAGACACAAAGGATTGCTGCCTTACTGCTATGTCCAAGCCGATCAAAGACTTCACAAGGAATACAGATGCTTTATACGCTGAAGTGAAGCCAGTGCTGCATCTGCATGTGTAAATAAGCTACCTGAGACACCACTTGTGGCCAAGTGGCAACATCATTCAGCTCTGTATGGAAGGAATATTTTACAGCTCACAGTGCATTTTGCAAAATAACAGTGATTGATTGCTACTGGTACCTCAAGTACCTTTCTTAAGTCATTGACTTATGCAGGCATCCTTAACAAGGGTATTTTTTTTTTCCTTAGAAGGGAAAGAAACATATCCCTGCTTAGAATCTGGCTGGTTAGATCAGAGAAACAGATTAAGGAAAAAAAAAATCATAGGTTTATTCACTTCAATGATCTCCCCAAATAAGGCAGAGGAATATTCAAGTCTGAATGGACCAGCCAGGACAGGACTGCACACCTACCACCACACCAGAACCAGAACCTACAAGAAGAGTTGAGAATGTCAAGTCAGGTTTGGGGTATTAAAGTGGGTATAACAGACAATTCCTTCCAAACACAGATTTAGCTCTAAACCATCCTAGGTAGATCAGACTACCCACATTAATGACCTGCTTCTGATTAAGCTCAGGCAGGCCATCTTGAGTGGGTCTTAATCAAGATTAATGCAAATTGGTTTAGAGATTAGTGTCCATCTTCCCCAAAATTGAGGGAATTCCTTCAGCAATTTCTTTGCACAATGAAGTCCTAGAGTCAATTTTCCTTCAGCCAGGTTCAGGGATATTCAGTATTCTTTAGTTAAATGAGTCAGGGATTTTGCCTGCAGAGCTTTAGGTACAGGTTTTAGCCTCCAGATTTCTCTCAATCTGTGAAAATGGACTGCTTCTGCAATCTTTAACACTCTTTGTAAGTGCATTCACCTTAGCTCTTTTCACGTGTTCCCTTCCAATGCTTGGCAGAAGTGCCACAGTTACATGGTGATTTTTTTCAGGAATGAATTCATATGTAAACGAGATGTGTCCACTGTGAACTTCAGATCTACACAGATGCTGTGGTCTTACTGAAAAGCACCTTCAGTGAATGTTTTCACATGCTGTTTGAAGACCAAACACCAAGCTAAACTGAGCATCAGATGCTTTTGCAGACAAATTCTGTTTATCGAGACACAGAGGGGAGAGAATATTATTGCATAGGTTCTCCAGTTGTACTCTTAAATGTTTGTTCTGCCCACACACAAGACTTCAATCACAGTGCACAGCCAGGCAACAACCCCCAGTAATGAAGTGACACCAGTAGTATTGCAAGTTCACCAGCAATGACACATGCTGAAAATCTCTTTTTTGCACGCATGTGAACATCCATTACCGAAGTTTTTACACTGTGCTCCAAAGACAGTGTAAAAATGGTGCTTTACTGACTGGAAAAAGAGCAGCCTAAACTACTTGAAGCATAGTGGCCATCTGTGCTACAGTTAACATTATGTGGTTTATAGGCCCTTTAAGCATTTGCATGCCTAAAGACTACTTAGTATTATTTCTTTTAAGACTCCTGGTTTTGTCCAAGCCCATGATGAATTCTGGCTACTTCTCTGCTGCAATCATACAGCCAAAATATATATTTTCTTACTGCCTCCTCCCAGATTCTATTCTGTATTTAGAAGCCAGCAGTGATGGTTTTGGACTTGCAATTATGATATTAAGCTAAGTGTAAAATATTTTTCTTGGCATAATCTACAATATAAATAGCTTTAACACCAGTTTCAGGTTCTCATTATTTCCCTAGGGAATGCCAGTTCTCTTTCATAGTTAGTCTCAGAACTAAGACCATCCCAACATCACCCTTGCCCCAGTGCCCCCTTTCCAAGAAACACAAGTGAAGCAGGGCCAAGAACTCTGCTCTGCCCCCCAAACTTCAGACAGACAACACAGAATTATTGCTCTGTGCAGATGTTCCCATACATTCCCTCCCCCTTCCCTCCCAATGTGCAGAGATGCAGCGGTTCACCATGACACTGGGGTCTCTCCAGCACTAGCGTTGTCTCCAACCAAAGTTCACATTTCTGTTGAAAGAATTTTTCAGCATGGCATTTTTATGTCTCACGCCGGCCCCTGGGCCAGGGCTTGAAATTCAAGGGCTACTAACTTTCACCTTCCCTCTGTAACACCAAGCACACAGGAATGTTGCCACCTAGTCCAGCATTTAAACCATGACCTTCTGCACGAGTGAGTGGTGGAGCCTCCCTGTAAGTAATGAAGCTACAGTTTAAGTGATTACTTTCATAGCAGCCATTGACTAAGGAATGACAAGCTCAGATCAGATTTTAAAGTGAGTTCTTTCAAAAGCACTTACTATTTTTATTTTTAAAAACTATTCATCATCAATCCAATTTGCTCAGTGTAACATATACTGAGCAAATATAGGCATTTGCCTGTCCAAGCATCCTAGTTCTTCCAAGAAGCATTCCTGAACAGGGTCCTGCAACCACTGCTATGCTGTTAAGAAGCCTCTGAGATGCCCCATCTCAAGGAGTCACAAATACCTGCCTTCCCTTGGCAAGCGTAGGCAGCAATGCCAACTGCAATGTCAACTGAGACAACAGCCAGCAACGTGCGTACGGACCGAAGAGTCACAGCCCAGCACCATTCATTCACTGTGTTTGGTGAATGCACACTAAACAGTCTGCCGCCTGCCATCACTGTCTTTACTCCACTCTTTTCTCTGCCACCTCATAGCCTGACCCTAATCCTTACAACAGGGTTACGATCATCCCCTGAGAGAGCACTGCTTCGAGAGCCAGGCTCCAAGCACATTCATTACAGCAAAGCCTCTCTCCTAGCAGTTGGCTGTGGAAACAAGAGCAGGAATCGTCACCACAAACCCGCCGAGGAGCCTCAGACACTGTTCATACAGACTGTCTCAGGCCATGTACGGAAGTGCTGCTATTGTTAGTGCCACTCAGGAAATATTCTAGGGAGTGTGTAATTGTTTACGCTCAGATTCTTTTATCAACACTTAATTAACTGCAGTTACAACACATGTTCACCATTAATATTTTAAATTACTGAGATGTTTTTTAAATCTATTCTGTCGGCCTTCATAGAAACTTCCACCAAGGTTCCAAAAGTGATAGGATGTAGTGCTGTGCTTGCAGTACTAGCCCCTTCTTGCTTAATTATCTTATCTTGCTACATTTTGTGCCCATGACATACAAAAAGAACAGTTTCTAAAAGTTATCTAACGCTGATTTAATTTTCTTTCTTTGTAAAGAGCTCTGGGCATTTCTAAAACACTGTTTTGCGCGGCTACAATAAAAGCTGTTGTCATCCAGCCATGCTGCAGAAAGTGGTTACTTTGGATTTGGCTACATCTTCTAAATACACTGTTTCATCAGCCATTTCATCCCACAGAAGCCACAATGAGAAACATTTTGCTTCTAAAATCCAGAGACCACTTGTGAAAGTATAGAAATTTTCCCCTAGTTGGCTTCTTCAGCTGGATCCCCTCTGCTGAAGTAACTGAGCAGCAGCTTCTTCACCTTTTAAATAGGAACATACCTAGCCTAAATGTACTGAAAGACTAGTTTTCCTTTTACAGGGACCTGGGAGGCCTGCAAATGAAAGTCATTTTACAGTGCCTGGGTTTTGTTGAAAAATCGGTCAGGGCTCCAAAAATTAGTAAAAAAAAAAACCCTTCTCCTTTTGAAGATTACTTTACAGGCTTGCCTGAAGATTCATTACTTGGGTCACAAGGCTTGAAGTTGATCATTCTCAGCTTATGCTCTAGACAGTCTGGCTGTGTAGTACGCCTAGTCATTAAAGATTTCATACTTGTGGTTTTGCAGGATTTTAAAGGAGTTATTTTGACAGTTTAAGGGGATGTTAACTAGTCTTGTTGTTTCCATCTGCCTCTTGCAAATATTGACAATTAAATCAAGATTACAATTAATGCATTCCTTCTGTGCATTATTGCGCTTAGAGTTGATCAAATCTGGAAACATCATTCCATTAACATTGAGAAGACTGCATTTTTTTCTGGAGCAGTTGTGCATTTCTTGGTCTAATCTTTGTGGCTTTATGCTTATATATTAAAGCCTCTCCCTTTCCTTCCTGCCATAATTCTCTCCTTGCAAATATCATATTGTACGTGGTTCTGCTCCCGTCTTCCTTCCAATGCAGCCCTTATTGGGATAAGAGTCTTCCTCGGTTACCCACTGGAGGAAACAAATTCTTACCATAATAACATCTGAATGTCTGTGGGTAGTTCATTATAAATCATGGCTCTAACTTCCAGGGACACCCTATTTCCAAGCCAAGTTCCCCAAAGAATGTGCATAAAAGTTTGTGTGCTTGAGATCAGTGTAAGTATCCGGGTTCCAAGCCTGTGAAGGCACTCTGCATTTCAGGTTTAGGATCAGGACCTGTATTTGTTAGATTATTCAGTGCTCACACTACTTAATAGAGAAACTAATAGCTGATGGGATGCTTTAACTAAGCTTGCAGTTATTCTGTTCTTCCTACTCCATCCATAATTGATAATAAATTGAGATATTCTCATGCTTCAGTCCCGATGTATTTACTGAAGGCTTTCATTGATCTAGAGAATACTAGGACTACTACTAGACGAGTATCCAAATTTCAATGAAAAGTGATTTCTCCCACAGGCAGGAAAGGACTTAAAGGGTCATCCCAGGATAGTTAAGGAGAAAATTTAACTCCATACTCTTTAGCTTCCTTTGCTGAGGGCAGCAAATATTTTATCTACAGATAGAGCACAACTAGCAACAATCACCACATTGAAATCTGTGCAATTCTTTTGTGTGCACTCTGTTGGTTAATTCAGAATCGCTATGTTATTCTTTTATTATCACTTCCCCCTAGGAATCAGTACTGAGATGACATCTCCTGATCCATTTCTTATCAGAGAGAGCTTTCCTTTATACAGGAAGGGTGAACACATATGAACAAAGATTTGAGACTTGGTGATAAATGCAGGTTTGTGTGTCTGGTGTTTCTGGAACAAAAGAAACTGTTTGCTAGCAAGAAACGTACTCAAATCAGTCATTTATTACAACATTAAAGAGCTGCCTTTGCACAGCCATTCTGAATCTGCTTCCAGTCAGATGAAGGACTGATACTTATTAGTGAGGCTACTCACAATCCAAAAAGATATGAAACTGAGGCATGGTTTTTAAATTAAAAAGAAAGTCCTTCTTACCCTTTTCAGCTATAACCTGTATCTAGTAATAGAAAACCAGTTTTAAAGAAATACAGTAAAAATCACCCCAGCAATGTGGCATCACTACTACAAGCTAGAGAGCTTTATTTTGGGTTTTTGAAGATGAAAGCTTTGCTATCTTTGCCACTCATTCTGTTGCTATGTAAAGACAAACACAAATCACTACCTTAACCCTGAGGACAGAGATAAGCTCTATATAAAGCTAAATACATTTTAACAATGAGAGCAAAATGAACAGTTTCTTCTTACACATTTCAAAACTAAGCCACAGAAATGTATTACTCTACCTCTAAAGAGGCTTTATACATAATGTAAGAGTATATATAACTCTTCACTAGAGTTATCATTACAGCATATATTTTCATGAAGCAAAGGTTTTGGAGATTAAACAAAGACCTAAGAAATACAGAACAAGTAATTGAATGAATGTTAAAATTCTTACCTGTAAGACAAGCCAAGAAAACATAAGCAAGATTTAACTACAGCAACCAATTTCTGGACCCTATACCTTCATCTTTCTGGTAACCATTTGACCATCCCTACAAAAGAATAAATAAAATAAAGCATCGAGTACCAACTTTATTTGTGTTTATGTGCTGGTTTTGGCTGGGATAGAGTTAATTTTCTTCACAGTAGCTGGTATGGGACTATGGTTTGCATTTGTGCTGGAAACAGTGTTGATAATTCAGGGATGTTCTAGTTACTGCTGAGCAGTGCTTACGCACAGCCAAGACCTTTTCTGCTTCTCACCCCACCCCACCACCCAGTCAGCTGGGAGGGCACAAGAAGTTGGGAGGGGACACAGCCAGGACAGCTGACCCCAACTGACCAAAGCGATATTCCAGACCATACAACGTCATGCTCAGCATATAAAGCTGGGGGAAGAAGGAAGGGGGAGGACATTCAGAGTGATGGTGTTTGTCTTCCCAAGTAACCATTAGGTGTGATGGAGCCCTGCTTTCCTGGAGATGGCTGAACACCTGCCTGCCGATGGGAAGTGCTGAACAAATCCCTTGTTTTGCTTNAGGGGGGGGGAAGAGAGCGAGTGGCTGTGTGGGCATTAGCTGCCAGCTGGAGTTAAACCACAACAGACAGTTCATTTGTTGAGATAGGTGTAAATCAAAACACTTCCAGGTGTCCCTGCCCATGGCAGGGGGATTGGAACTAGATGATCTTTAAGGTCCCTTCCAACCCAAACCATTCTATGATTTTATGATTCCACTCCACCACATTCTGTTTTGATTGGCAAATGCCAACATAGCTATAGGGTCCCAGGAGTTAGCATTCAGGAACAGCTCCTGGTAGCTTTATATTACTTGTACTGAGGAGTTCCTTGAATATTTCCACTTTTCCTAATTAGGCTGAGCAAGGAATTATTGTTAAACTTCTTGCTAAACTCCAGTTTTCAGGAGGATTTTCCATAAACATTTGTCATGGTTTCAGGTCAGCCCAGCCAGTAACAAAGCACCATGCAGCCTCTCACTCACTCCCCACCCCCTCTCCGGCCATGATGAGATGAGGAAAAAATATAAAAGCAGGCTCGTGGGTCGAGACAAGGACTGGGAGGGATCACTCCCCACTTATGGTCACGGGCAAAAGACAGGCTCAACTTGGGAAAAAAAATCAATTTAATTTACTACAAATCAAAACAAAAACAAAACACAAGGGTATTAGGAAGGGAAACCAAACATCAGAACAACCTCCCCCCACCCCTCCCGCCTTCCCGGCTCAGTTCCACTACCAATGATTTCTACCTCCTCCCCCCGGCGGCGCAGGGGAATAGGGGATGGGGGTTGAGTCAGCTCGCCACACATCGTCATTGCCGCTTCTTTCCTCAGGGGGAAGATTCCTCACTTGTCCCCTGCTCCACCATGGGGTCCCTCCCACGGGAGACAGTCCTTCATGAACTTCTCCAACGTGGTTCCTTTCCACGGGCTGCAGTTCCTCACAAACTTCCCTGGCGCGGGTCCTTTCCGCGGGCTTCAGTTCTTCCCGAACTTCCCTGGCGCGGGTCCTTTCCGCGGGCTGCTCTCCAGTCTCACACTGCTTCAGCGCGGTTTTTACCATGGGGTTACGGCCACCTTCGGGAGCCTCCGCTCCACCGTTCACCCCCATGGGCTGCAGGGCCATCAGCCTCCTCAGGCACCTCCTCCTCCTCCCACTCCACTTCCATGATTCCAGTATCGGCAGCGATATTCCTCTCAAGTTTCCCAACCCCCACACTACCGGTTCCCCTTCTTAAATATGTTTTCCCAGAGGTGTTACCACCGTCACTCCCCGCCTAGAGGTGGGTCCGACATTTTGGCACGCGTCCGACATTTTGGCGCGCGGGTCCGACATTTTGGGGCATCGAATTCTTCCAGCAACTTCTTAAAGGGGCCGCCTCTGCAGCCCCCCTCCCCTGCCACCGAGGAAAACCGTGCCACACAAACCCATAACAGCATTTTTTCCTTATGTGATTGTATGGTTTGTCTGACAGTGGGACCCTGTCAGAAATCTTTTGATCATTGGATGTACCAAACACAATTTGTAGCATATCATGCTTTTGTCCTATTTATTTTGTTTTCAAGTAATTTATATATTTTGGTGAAAGACAAGCTTAAAATATGCCCTAGACCTCTGGAGAAGGTGCAAGTTGGTGACTGTGATGGTTCTGGTCTCTCAGGAGAAATTCCCCTGTAAAGCTGGAGCTGCCCTGGGAAAGGTCTTTCTCCTGCACTGCTGAGCCATAGTGCTGGACCTGCCACCTGCATCATTACATTTGATATGCAATTTTCCTGAAGAGCTCAAAGAAAAGACTGTTAAGTTTTGTAAGACATACTTACAGTAAAAACTTGCTATCTTATATGACTTTTGAAGCTTTGTAGCTCTCCCAGTATCATTCTGATCATCTGAAAAGTCACTTAGGCATGAACGAATGCTCTAAAGATTGCAAGGTAAGATAGTATTGCCCATCTTATTAGATATACTTATCTAGGAATATAATCTCTTCCCGCATTGCTTAAGGAAAGGGCTTGGACCCAGCTTATTACAGTGACAGTGAATGGCAGTGAGAGTCAGGTTGGGACTAAAAACAGGTATAAGAGAGAGAGAAAGTCAGATGAGATAGAGAGAAAAATTCTTTTGTAGATAAAGGAGGAAAAAACATTCTGCACAACTGACAGTAGCAGACAGCTGGCTGGTTAGATCGTCCGTCTTTCCTTTTCCAAGATGGCTGAGTCACTGAAACACCTGAGGGACAACACTTCACAGTTACAATTTATATTCTATTACTTTTAGGCTTCTCCTCTGTAATTTAATTCTCAAGTAAATGTTGCTAGAATGTCTTTGTTTTCTGTTGAAGCATGCCTGGCTCCATGAAGGATTCCAATTAGCTCTAGCAGGCATGAGGTATGCTGTTTCTTTGGAAACATCAAATCTAATTAAAACAGTAGTGCAGATATAATGCCCTTGGGTGCCTGCAATCCAAGGCATATCTGGGATGCTGGGAGATGGGATAATTTCTCATCAATCTATAAAGGTCATTTTGGGGACTAGTGGCATCACCTTCCAAGACACAGAGAAGCCAGATGTTAATAATGCCCTCAAGCAAGGGACAGAAAGTGGAGAGATAACCAGTGACATCAGGAAGCCCTAGATTGTCATCATCTAACACTATTTAAATTTTATTGTTACTGACTTTTTGACTGCTCCAGTAGGCATAATTTACCCAAACTGTTGAGTAACTTACTCTCTTTGCTCATGAGTCAGGTTCCAACCCCTACACAATTTCCTCTGACACGCTTTCAAGATGTCAGCCCTGGAGCGATGAATGAAGTGCCCAGACGTGGACACAGTGCTCCAGAGACAGCCATCCCAGAGGCATGTAGGGAACCAGCCCTCTCTTGGCAGCAACACCCTACCTGCACGGTCGGTACTTCTCCAGACTACTCCTTTTATTTTGCGTTTTGATTTTCTGTTGCCATGCCACATGGCTGTTCATTACATTGTTCAGCAAAACTTTAAAGTTTTTTTTTTTTACTAGTGGAGCTTCCTAAGCTCCTCCCTACCTCTTGACAAAATTATTTTCTCTTACATCTATTAATTTATATTTTCCAATACTACATTTTCCTTCTTTTATTGTTTTTTAGACATGCTTCTAATCACTTTGCAATAATTCCCAATGTACCGTAAATTTAAGATTTCATTTTTTTTCTGTTTTCTCTCCCCCTAAATATTTTTTTTAAACTTAAGTTTGGCTCTGCATCACAGCATCTATGTTTCCTGTCTTTTAGAGAACTTTCAATCTGACTATAGTGCTCCTATGCAACAGTGGTAAATCCTGAACCATGAGTTTATATCCTGTATGCGCTCATATAATCTATAAGAAAATTAGAGAAATTTTTAATACCCAAATAGGGAGCTAATTGGGTTTTTTAATCCTTTTAGACTTTTGGCTTCAATGAAATGAGACAGAGTGCTTTGGAAGCTGTTTATATTCTGTGATAGTAAGTAGTATTTCATGCAGTTGTAAATATGTTGCCTTGAAGTTTCAGTTGATATTCTGTAGTCCTGTACTGGCAGGCAAGACAATGGGACAGCTTGACATGCTTTCTCTGGTACCACACATAATTTCACAGTCCTACTGTCCCCTCTTAATTACCTCCACTCTAGACTGCACACATACATAGCCACATTAAAAGCAGATGATGTTACTTGCATATAAATGCTAAAATTTGTTATTCAGCTTTATTGAAGCCAAATGAGTTCTGGACAAAGCTGATGCCTTGGATAAAGATTGTGTGTAAAGAGGAAGTGGGCTTTCCAATAGCAGCTGTAGACCCTAAAGCCTCAGGTAGAGATGTGGTAGCAACAGTCAATCTGTTAGTACTTAGGCAGTTTTCAATATGTAATGAAAGCAGGTGTGTGTGTGGGGGGTTGGTTAGCATGTGTTTTTAGATCTATTTGATTAATTGTTGCTTTCAACCTATCATTATACTTGCCATAATGAGATTAACTTATTAAAAGCCATAGTTCCATGAATACACTAATTCACGTGCTCAGTTCTTTAGACATACGACAAATTAATTTGAAATGTTCTCAGACAAAAAAATCTATTGCACTAGAGAAACTGTTAAAGCTTTTATTACAAGATTTATTGCAAATCATTTAGTACTTGAATGCCTCTAGTGATGAATGGGATTCCAATCTGAGTCTGTCTCTAGCTTATTCTGTTAATTAATTAAGGTCATTTTTCTGTTAAGTCAACATAATTATTCATATTGTTATGAGGCTAAAAGACTGCAAACTAGATTCTGTTTTAGAAGAAGAGGGATATGTATAGAGAAAAACACAGCGTAAATCTTGTAGTCCCAAAAGTCTAGTACAAATAGGCAAAGAAAATGTGTAATTAATTATTGTTAGAACCTCCATTTAAAAGCAGGGAAGCTGAGATACAGAAAGTTGCCCAACCAAATCACATTGTAAGTCTGCAGTAAAGAAATTAAAATGTTTCTTGAGCTGCATAGATGTGGTGAAAACATTTCACTTTGATGTGACTAGGCTACCTCTAATTTCCAATTTTCAGCTAACATGAGAGACATATTTATGTTACTAATGAACTTGTACTCCAGGATAAAAGCAATATGTGCAACATATAAACATGTCAAACAGTTCCAGTTGAAAATGAAACTCTGGCAGCAAAACATATAGGCTGAAGGTTTTTTTCTGCAGTTTATTTTGGGGGTTGATTTTGGAGTCTTTTTTGGTTGTTTCTAACCCCAGCCTT
Organism: Pandion haliaetus; assembly: GCA_013401275.1. NCBI lineage: Eukaryota > Metazoa > Chordata > Aves > Accipitriformes > Pandionidae > Pandion > Pandion haliaetus. Next base: position 35,045 of record VYZV01013939.1, on the reverse strand, counting down.
TTGGATGTTTCAGGGTGAAATGAATGCAGTGTTTCAGCTGAAGTGAGCCTGTTTTCCAACTTATATGTATTCAGAGAAAGACAGCTGGTAGGAAGCCTCTCTCTTTTTCATTAAGGGGTAAAATTGTAACTGATTCTTTTAATGTCTACAAAAGCATTGGGAATTGGCAACTCTGGAGACTGACACTTTCTATTCACATATGGAAATGTCCGTTCCTTTTCTATGCTTCTCACCCCTATCTAGAAACTGTAGTTGATCAGCAAGGTTGTTCCTTCAATTGAAACACTCGTCGTTTCTGAGAACATGGCCCATCAGGGTGCTAAATCAGTACTACTAGTGAGGTAAGTAGTCTAAGTAATAATCTGACTTAAGAATAATTCGGATGTAGCAGAAATACTTCTAGATCTTAAAGAAACCACACTGCGCTTCATAAAACTATCAAGGTACCTTTCAAGAGACAATTTCTGTGTAGATGTAGGTTACTGCGTGCGGGAGAAACACTGAATCTCATTTGTTCCAGAAAGCATACTAATAAACAACCATATATTACCATAATTCATCTGGATCTCACACTTTTACTATTGTCTTATTTTGGGCCTGGTTTTATTTCTTTGTCTTTATGGTAGACATTTTGCAACACTCCAGTAGAAACATCCATCCTGATGAAATGACACTAGAGATCCAGGGATGTAAGCAAGCTGTGGTTAATACATAGCTCAAAATTTGGGAAAAGCTTGAAAATAGTGTTCGTTGGAAGAATCTGCTGGTTACGATATTTCTGCTCTGCTCCTTTATTTCTGTAGTTCGCCAAAAACGTATTTAGCCCTTTGAGCTGTCACAGCCATCAGTCTTCAACTACTTCAAGCTCATTCAAAAGAATTATTTTTGGAAATAATATTCAGAGTTGGTATCTGCATTGAAATGACACCTTAGTCTGGTTTGGAGGTCAGAAAGGCAAACTAGCAGCCTTTTTTCGGATTAAGGCTTGGAAAGACCTCAGTCCTCTGCTTAATGACTAAATACTGCCGTAGTGCTAAAGGCAGTCACACACTTATACATATGTATATTTACACACGTACACATCTAGAGGCAAAAAAAAATCCTACAGCCCTACAGCCACAACATTGTTTTTAAAAGACTCTAATATTTTGTTAATCCTTCTGGTGGAATAACAGAACATCAGTCACAGTTTTCTGTAGCAAGCACTCCCAGAAACAAAATCCACAAAGTACATACATTCACTGAAGTAAAATTCTAGCTCCTGCAGCAGGGATATATACTGAATGTCTTAATGAATGCCAGGTACAAAATACCTACCCACAGCTGCCTGCCTTTCCCAGCTAACAGCTTGTGTTGGAGCAGCATCAAAGCTGGCTAAAGGCATAGCAAATGTATGCACCTGCATAGAGTAATTACCGAAGCTAATGCCAGTATGTATTAGCTTCAGTGCTCTTGTGAAAAAAAGTATGGATTAACTCACAGCATTCAGCTTATTACAGCTGTCTCACTGCACATCCATTTTTTATGAGCACTTATAAAGCAATATCCATCTATGTTCCTTTTTTATTTCTGATGATGGAGTCCTTCAGCTGTGACATTGCAGTGTACTTCAAAGCTACTCCTTTGTCTGCTTTTCTCCCTCTTTCTTTTCCCCCATTTCAAACTCAGTGTTAGTTTGCAGGTTACTGCTCGTGTCCTGCCACCACACATACACCTATTGATCTATTTGTAACTTTTATATAATATTTACTTTCTAATGTCCCAGTACTGGTTTCTACCTCATCATCTGGAACTAGTGGGAAGATTGCTTAGCCCCAAAAAACAATTTAGAGATTGCTTCTAAAAATCAAAATGGCTTTGACAATCAGTGCTGTCTGCAGTGGGTATCCATCTAATGAGAGCTGCATTTAGACACTCCTGATTATTGATCAGTATTGTTCTATGCTGGAATAAACCTGGAAACATAGAAATGAAAAGCTGCTACTTTTGTAACCATTCTCTTGAGCTGTCCCCAAAACTACTTGAAATTATTTTTATTGTGAAGTTACAATTTCTTTTCTGTGAAAATGGAGTAAAGATAAAAATAAATGTGAGCTCTAATACCCTGCCTGCCCTGTGTATGCCTGTTTTGTCTAGACTGTGAGCAATGAGAACAAGACACCATCTGAAATGTTAATTTAGTTTATTAAGGAAATGAGGCTTATATGATCCTGGTATCTGTCTGTGTCCCCTTAATGACTTTTGAACTCATTGTCTGATTTCATCTGTGTCCCCTTAATGACTTTTGAACTCATTCTCTGATTTCAAGCAAATGTGACAGAAGTGAGGGAACAACAAGATAATTAAGCTAATACAAATTTCATGAAAATTAGAAGTTGGACAGAGGAGAGAGAACTGTAAGTGCCCCGAAAGCCTGCTGCAAGTATGCACATGTAGTCTGAGATTAAAGAATCTATAAGGTAAAGATCTCTTACAAATTTCCCCTCTGCAGGAAAAAAACCCTAGAATCTGAAATTGCAGTTGGTCAAGAAATACAAATAAACAGCAACCCAGGCTTTATTAGTCTGGTGCCCTGGGAATTAGTCTGCTTATCTGCCAAAACCAGCAATGCATCCTGCGATGCACAGGAGGAACTAACACTACAGTGTGACAGGGATCAGATCGTCCTGATGCTGGGCTGGGGATCAGCTACAGAGGCTGGGATGGGCAGCCTGCAGAGCTGGCACAGCTTGGAACAGACACCAAGCTGCATAAATGCTGTGTGAAAAGAGAGTGTTTACTATAAGTGTACTCACTTGGATTTGGCTGCCAAAAATTTAGGAACTACAAGGCAATAAAGCACCCTGTGGCAAAAGTAGTACTTTTGATGAGAGATGACTTGAATACCCAATGTTTCACTGCAGGGCTGCAGAGAAAAGAGATGCCAACTTTGATGTCTGCAGATTCTCTGCTGCAAGGGAAACAATTAAGCTATTTTAAAAAGACTTTTCCTAACATGGGTGAAAGGAAGAGCATAACTGGTATTAAGAAGCTGCCCCTAGAACTGTAATTCATAAAAGAGCAGTGCTGTGAGCAAGCAGATATGGTATATTTGACACAGAGCATGTGGGATGAGACCAGGAAGATGAACAGAGAAAGATCTGAGAAAAACTTAGTTGAATTTCTTTCTGGTACTATGTGTATCTCTGGGCTGTTACTCATTGTTTTCCTCAGCCTCTCCCCATTTTCAGCCCAAAAGTTCAGGGACACTCTGAAGTCATTCTGTACTTAGCTTAAGGGTGAACACGTGGCAGAGTCATCTGCTTTTCATCTACTTTCCTTCTCCTTGGGGAGCCCTGTTCCACTTCTAGCAGAGAAGGGAGCCCTTCCTCTGAAGATGGAGGAGAAGGTCCAACTCCAGGAACGAAAACTCAGCTGTGTGTACGCTGATGGTGTTGTGCCAGGCTTGCTGGCACGTGAAGTATCTCATTAGCCCCCAAAAAAGATGTTTCCTAGGTGTCACATTAAAAATGCAACTGTGTCCTCTGCAACTTCTAACAGTATAATAATAATAATTGTCATGTAGCAAGCGCTGATCATTGCTATTTCCTGGTAGATGGAGCTCACTGATCCCTCATGTCAGCCAGTTGCTGCTTTGGAAGTTGTCTAGAAAAGGAATGATTTTATTTAGTGTATAGTTAATTCATTTTCTGTCCATAATGAAAACTAGCTCACCTGCACACTGCCCTACATCTTCTTGAAAGCACTCTGCCAATATAACATGCCACATGTAGCGGACCACCTGGTTTGTAACCAGGGATTTTATTCCGTCAGTCACGAGAGGGCACTGTTAAACATGGTCTCCCTCCCCTCTACACGAGGGGCTGCCTGCAGGAATTTTGTAGTTTGTACTCAGTCTTAATGCCTTGGAGCCATGGCAGACAGTTGTACATTTTAAAGTTATACTTTAGACCTGCCGCCTCTGTGGTGTAAGATGCTGACAGCAGAAGGATATATTAATTGTGTATTACTAACAAGGAATGTGACCATTAGTAATTTACTCGTTGCTTTGCAATCGTAAAAAAGGAACAAGAACTTGTCTCGTGTAGCTCTCAACCCTGAGCCCAGATTCTAGGCATCCCTTAACCTTCCTTCAGGAGGAGATGGAAGAAGAGGGCAGGGTGTTTTTGTAAGAAGCAAAATTTAAGCCAGCACAAATTACTCTTCTGTTTCTTTTCCTTATAAGCTGTATTGGACAGGCGGTAGCCAATATTTGTTTAAAATATATTTTCTCAGCACAAGGCTAGATTATGTAACTCCCTGCCACAGGACACGCTGGGATCAGAGAACTAGCATGACTTGAAAGAATCTGAATGTGTCCCTGGACACCAGCAAACACTGAGTCTTCAAAATTAACACAATTAATTTTAAAAGAATATTAGTGATTATTTTGTAGCTTAAGTCATCTCTTTAGAGATGCCATGTAGGAGCTTGCTGTTATGCACCGCTTACTGCACAGTGGTTGTGCTACTCTAGCAAGTAGCAGGTCGGTGGCACAGCGCTGTGCTAACATGGCTGCACCATCGTCAGCGCCAAGCTACGCTGGCAGGCTCTCTGCCCACAGCTCTTTCTTCACAGTACGACGTAGGTGAACCCTATATCCTACAGTATCCCTCTGTTAACGCTTGTACCTGCAGCATTACACCAAAGGCTGTGAGGGTAACAAATACTGATTTGGCACACCCAGGTTTCTAAGGAATTACAGATTTGTTTCCTAATTGGTAAAATTTCCCTTGTGCTGACTAAGCTTCCTGTCATGCAAAGTAAGATCAAATAAGTTCTAGATTTCAAGCAAAGAGAAGCAGGGACCAAAACGATCTCTATTGCCTTTACTTACTATTATTATTCCTCATTTTAAGCATCTGAAATGCTGTTTATGTCACTGCCCATGTGCCAAAGTTCTTAAAAAGCTGCTTGTTTGTCCTGTGAGCAAACGGAGGCCTTCACACTTAGTTCTCTAAGTGCTTTCTCCTCCCTCATTTCCTTAAGATGTATATGAATAAAATACACAAATGTGTAACATAAAAATCCTTTGGAGAAGGTTGTGTTTAGTAAAGCAAATGGCCTGACTTTGAGCAATTGGTTATTTGTACTGCAGGAGGCCTGTGAAACCCCACTGGGTGAGGCATTTTCACAGGTCTGTAAAAGACAAGACTTTGCTTTGGAAGGAGCTGGGGAACATATTGTGTCCCCCTCGTGTTACAGCATAGAAGTGGAGTTTGGCTGTGAATTGCCTCTTTCATGTGGAGTCAATGAGCTCAGATAAGTGGCCAGACTGTAACTTTCTTTGGTTTCCCAAAACTCACCTGTAGTTCTTTCCTTGTTTAATTTCTCCAAAGACTATATTGACAGTTACAAATAGGATTAATTCCTGGCTTCTGCTGGTTGCTGGTAAAGCTGGGAATTGCATATTTTGCCTTTAGAGGTGCTATGATGGTCTTACTCTTTCTATGAATGATACTGTTTACTGTGTTTGGACAGGTGAGTGCCATTCACTGTACAAGGAAAGGTACAGTAAGAATACTGTAAGATGGCAGATCTTGGCTTAAAGTAAATGAAGCTTCATCTTCTAGCTATAGGAAGAAAAGCTGGAAATTTTTTTAAAAAAAAACTTGATCCTGCAAAAGGAAGCTGGAGTCCAAAACAGAAAGTCAGTGGGAATTTGGCAGGGGGAGGAGTCTCCACATGGACTATAAACTTCCAACCTGCTCTCTGGGTTTGAGAACTTATTGTGTCTATGGTAAGTATTTGCTCACTGGCTACATGCTTTTAAAAGCTGTAGTGGGAGAAGAGCATTTGAAGCAAACGTATGAAATGTTCATGGTCTTGTGTAATTCTTGGTATGTTGACAGAGCAGTAATGAAAGGCTGTCTCAGCTGACCAGTTGGAATATAGATAGAGAATGTGCATGCGGCAAGGAGATCTACGTTCAATTACCATTCTACCACAGCCTGGCTGCAGACAAGACAATTATTCTGTGCCTCAGTTCCCTAATTCTAAAACAATGATATTCCTTTGTCTGACTTGCCTACTTAGATGAGATGCTCCTTAGGGCACTGATTATCTCTTAAAATGTTGTTCGGGGTTTTTTTATCAGTTAATACAAAGCGGCTCTGATTATCTGAGTGCTCCTGGAATTCTATTGCTCCTAATCAGAAGTGGTTAATTAGTCATTTGTTATCTCTGGGTTTCATTTTTGTTTTCTTTATCTAATCTTGGCAAAAATGCTTTATTCTTGGATAACAACATTGCATGGTACTTTTGGAAAACTGTCTTACATGATGTCTTTATTTCTCTAATCCCATTCCATCAAAATTCAAGAATGTCAGCAATGGTAGTCCCAATTCCCATACTAGACCATGCAGACAATTTTTTCCTTAGACTGAAAAATTTTGTTATAAACAAACACATATTATTACCACTGCAGAGCTGTTTCATTGCCAGTTAGCCCCCTGTGCATAAAGAGAGGTTGATTTCAGATTAAATTTGAGATGCCAAAATGTCACTAGCCTAGGTGAATTTTAATGCAGTCTCTTGTACGTGTGTGTTTTTCACATTTAAAATATCACTTTGGCACAGAAGCCACTTGGGCTGACTTAAAAATGTTTGACCAGATAACAAGGAGATGTAACAGTCACTGGAAGCATTTCCAGCTTGGGATATTTAATTAGACCTTATGACTGAAAATTCTTGTGATCATCAGAAGATCAACATTCCAACATATTCCTGGTTATGTTTATTAAATATTCCCTTTTTTGGTCCTAAGTGTGAATGTTTAGAAAAATGTTAAGTTAATACAACCCACTTGACTTCACTGGCACATTTTACAAAAGGAGGAGGAAAAAAATGTGGAAGCCACTGAAAACTGAAGGGTTCTTGCTTTGGAGAAAAACAAAGTTCAAGCCAATGCTACAGGCTGGCTGGAACTCTTCCACAGTTTTAAAAGGAAAAGACCCTATTGAAGACTCTTTTCACAAAACTCCTTTACTTCCTTTGAATCAAAGAGGAACCAAACACACTTAACACTGTGTAAAACACATTTCTTTCAGAGAGGCCAGCTTTATCTTCAAGTCCCAGCTAGTTAATCTGTTCAAACTCATTTTTAACTTAAAGTCTCAGAAATTTGACACACCACAGGGACTTAAAGTTTTTAGTCTAGATGGAATTTGCTGACAAATACTCTCAGCTAGGGCACTGATATAGCAGGATTGGTTTCTCTAATTGTGTTTGGTAAAAATAAATGTTTTTCTCTCAGGGAAAAAGAACGAAGGGGACAAGTAAAAAATACATTTTCTCTCTCCCTAGATCTGTAAACTGCACTAGCTACATCTGTATGATACCTTCAGATGCATGTGCCATATATGAATGATGTGCAAATACAGTTGTTTGGAAGTGTCTGGGAAATCCTGTGTGAAATATTCCCCTCCACAAGTTGCATGTTTTCACCTGCTCTGCAATAGAGGTCCAGCTATAAATCCAGAAGTAGGTATATCTACAGTGTAATTGGGGTTGGCTTCCAAAATATAGATGAGTGAAATATTTATGTGGAACCCCTGCTATGGGTGGTTGGCAATCTCAAAAGTGCACTAGAGCATGGTCAGGCATGTGTTACATTTCCAGATAACTGTAATATCCTCTTGCATTTCTACTGTTTGAGTATTGGTTGATAATTGCAACAGAATTTCCTGGCAAAAACTTTTAATTACAAATGCTATGTTACTCTCCTATAACTGTTGAAGTTACCTAATCCGAGCTTTGTCACATAACAACTTTATATTCATGAATTAGGCAACCTCCTCAATTTGTCATGTTTACTTCTTCAGGATAACAAATTTGTGTTATATAAGACTTACCAGAAGTTGTTTCTATCACATTGTTCTTACCTTTCATTCCCAAGAGTTAGACTATTTGCATGGCACTCTTAAGCTTTGTATTATAGAAAAAAAAAAAAAAAAAGAGAAAGAGAAAGGGAAAAAAAAAAAAAAAAAAAAAAAGAGAGAGAGAAAGGGAAAAAAAAAGAAAAAGCAAGAATATTGTGCCGCTGTAATCACACTGTAGCCATGTAGCCATTACCACTACTTCTTTCTTTAGGCTAGGAATTGAGATTAGAGACTGAAGGTTGTAATAAAAGTAAATTATACTCTGTAGCTAGCTTGGCTGGTCTCTGTAAGGAATGAAAACCGGCACTAACTGCATATGTAACAGAAGCTCTCTAGTTCTTGGCTATTACTTAAGCAGAACATAAGCATGCTCTGGTAGAAATGGTTGATAAGCATATTTGCTGAATTTTTCCAGCCTCTGATTCATCTCAACCCCCCCCCTTCCCCGTCAATTTTAATTTAGTTCTGCTGAAGTGAGAGCTTCAGGGCAAAAAGCTATGTCTTCCCCATATGTGCAGGTACTATCTGTTTCCATTTCATGAAGAAAAGGAAAAGCTAACTGCATGATGCAGAGTGGCAATATTGTCTTTCTGTTGATTGTCTTTATAATTATCCATTAATTTGTAGGGTCAATCTAGCCTCAGCCGGTACTTGTTTCTCAATGCCTTTTTGCATAACACAGAGTAACCACTCCCTTTATCCGTCCCTTGACCTGCTTGAAAAACAGTAGTACTTTGCTGATAGAAGTAGTTAATGCTTTTAATGCTTTAATGTATGAAAGTGGAAGTTCTCTGCCACAACCAGTGGCTTTAGAAAAATGATGGTGCAGAATTTTTGCAGTCCAACCAAATATTTGGTCTGCTAGTCTGAACAGTTTTTTAGTTTAAAACACAAATTGTACATTTTAGCTGCTATTAGAATCAGTGAAATTACTCGCTTTTCCTTGTTTATGCCGCTAGTTGATACATTATTCTAACATCTAAATACAAAAGGATAAAACAGCTGCTGAGTTTCCAAATCTGTAATTTCCCCAACAGCCAAATGCTTACAGCCCTGTTGCCTTTACCCAACAAACCTAAAAGTGTAAAGACTCAGATACCTGTACATGTTACTAGATACGCATAAACCGCCTATGTGGTCTTTTGCTGACACATCTAATTAATTTTTCTTGCTCCTGGACTGAGTGAACTAATGCTGGCCTAAACGTTGTATGTCAATGTTAGTACTGCATTGTGTCTGACCTCTTGGCTTCCTCCCTCCTTAGGTAGTCAACCTCTATTTGCAGCAAAACTCACAGGCTTCTCAATGCTTTCTATGTTCATGGTCAGCAAAGACACAAGCAGGTTGGGGAATGATAATTTAGTCTGCCTGCAGATGTGGGAAGATATTATAGTGGCTTACATTTCGAAGATTATCTTCTAATCTCAAGAGGCTTGAAACTGTATTGCTTTTTAAAATGAGTGCTTACATTCTGCAAAAACAGGCACTCACATGCCAGAAAGAGAAAAGAAAGCATTGGCTCTGGGAAATGGATGAATGTGTTCCTTCTCAACAACGTTACTTCGTAAGCATCTGATTCTACCAGTTTCCCTGCTTAATAAGGGATCATATCAAGAACGAGTCCTATACTTAAGCAATTTCTGGAGCAGAACTTTAAGTGAGAAGGAAGCACATATAAAAGTGTGATTGTGTTTAGGCACCTTCTGAACTTTATCCTGAAAGGAGCCTAAAAGATTTTACAGAAAGATTGCAACTGAGAGATTGAAACAGGAAGAAAGCACAAGGCAAAAGGAGAGGTTATCTTTACTCCCTTTATGCAGCTCTGCTCCTTGTACTCCTAACCACCCGATAATCATCTGAACCCTATAGTTCAGCTTCAGTAACTCACTTTTCCAAACACTTCAGCTGGGCAACTTCATCCTTCATTTGTTTCCTGTGCCTTGCCCTACAGAAGCTATATAAGCTCTCTGAGGGTTTTGCTGGTTACGGTCCGTGACTTGTAAGCTACAAAAAACTAAATGTAGGTCAAGATGAGTTGAAATCTTTTAAACACAGCCAGCCACTGTTTCCTAAACATGTCCCTGGAGCAGCTGCATGAAGGATGTTTACAATTAAAAAAACCCTCAAGCAGCCAGTTAAGAATGCACAGGATTATTCTAGCCAGCAGCATTCATTAAATGTCATATCTAAACATTCATTATCTTGAGCTTGATCTGATTTAGGATCAGCATCTAAAGAAGTGGTACTATTGACTTTGAGAATCCTAGAGGGTTCTTAGGGCAAAGGCCCAACTAGAAGATAAATGGTCCTAGCAAGG
>VYZV01013939.1:4923-21476 GCA_013401275.1 Pandion haliaetus | reverse complement strand
GGCGGGTTTCCTGAGGGTGTCTCAACCCAGCTCCCATCCCTGCCCCTGCAAGAGCGTCAGCTGGGCTCCTGCAGGGAGAGGGGCTCACCTACGGCTCCTCTCCCAGGGTGCGTTAATCCGAGAGCAGGCAAACCTGGTAGTAAGTACTTGTCATCTTTTATGTGTGATTTGTTGTAGTTTTATTGTTCTCTGTTGGCAGGTAGCAAAGATTGCTAAGAACAAGCATTTATAGGCTAAGCTGTAATGATCATCTCTTTGGCTCTCCCTTGGAATTCTGAGCCTTTCAGATATAAGGGTGCATATGTGGAGGGAAATGCAGAAATGTTCCTTCACTGCACATCTACATCTGTCATGTTTCAGACAAAATGGGGGGTGTGGGTGTGTTGATTTTTCCTTTTTTCTTTTTAAACTTCTGCTGTTCTCAGAGGAATTTGTACCGTGTTCCACAACGCACTTAGGGTCTCAGAGAAGGATAAACCCTGGTAACACCACTTAAACATACTGTATAAAGATGGGGGAAGATGAATGCTTAAAATCATTAACTGGGGGTGGGGGGAGGAGGAGGTGAAATAGCTTCTCTGCATGCTGCCTTCACGGTATAGAGCAATATGCTTTTTGGGATACTTTGCCATTTAATCCTCTTTCCTGTATGTGCACATCTGGACTCTGGCCTGGCACTGCTCCCTGCACTCAGACTGGAAGGGAGCGGCATGGCAGACTAGCAGGGGCTGGAGACCAGGGATGAAAAGACTGAATCCTTCCCTTCTCTTACAGTTTAAAAATACTTTTCAGCCCCAGCCTTGTCTTCTGCAGAGTAAATCCATAGGAATACTTCTCCCAGAGTCAGGAAGTAGAATCAAAAGTGTTTTGAAGCCTAGATTATGCTCTCTACAAAGGGAATGGCTGAGAGGATAAGTGCAAATACCTGGTTCCACATACCCTATTTCTGAGGGTTTCCAAGCATCGAACCCTCCTCCAAGCATCAAACCCTGTGGAGGGTGAACGTGGAGTTACATGACATGCAGAAGGTGTGCTCCCCACTAAGACCCTCCAAAATTATGCCACCTCTTGGTGGAGTGCTGGAAATACCATTTCTGTCAGTGAAGCTGTAAGGGAAGGAGTAATTCCTCTCACATTTTCAATCCCAAACAGAACGACTGTCTCCCTCCCCCTACTTCCTGCACACGTCGTCTTCTTTTTTTTTTTTTCCTAATGACTTGCATTATTATTTGCCAAATATGGTATGTGTCTTCCTGTGTGACTTTATATTTGCTGAAATGTTCCTGGAACTAGGCTCTAAGAGTGCATTTTAGGAGCGTTTTGTTTTTAAACCAGAATGATATTTGCCAAATAACTGTCTAATGGCATGAATAGTTAATCTTCATCTGGCATGCATCTTGTTCCTCTGATGATACTACCCTTCTGCAGCTAGTCCCTTCGGGCACTGTAGTTTGTAACATAGTGCTCAATGCAACACATTTTCTTAATATACCTATGTGACACTAGTCCTTAGCATTTTTCCTTCTAACCCTACAGGTCAAGTGTTTTAACTCCAGCAGTAACTGGAGTGACTTTGTTGGTCATAGTAGGAGAACGTTTGTCACCAGGGGACCAGCCACTAGAAGGCAAAGATAGGCAACATGTCCTGTGCTTGTGTGCGATATATTAATGGTGTTAAACCTTTTTTAGAGAGACATGAGCAGAAAGAAAATGCCTGGTTTAATACACATCACAGCTAGGATTTTATATAAATGTGGGAGGTTTACACTAGTTAATATCACTGACCCAATTTTTATTGGTCTTGTAGGGAAATCTTAAAAAGACTGCTGCAAAGGAAGTTAGAAATCTGATACTTTGCTGTTGCAAGCATCTCTCCATAGCTTCAGTTGCCTTGCTACATGGTGCAAAGGAGGATGAAGGAAATAAAGTGAAGTTCTGTTAGTTTGCCTGTATAATGTTGAAAGGGAATTTATAAAGCCTGAAATAAGCAGTGATTACGTATCGTCATTGGCTTAAGTTAAATGTAAGAGGCGCATGATTTTTCACCAGTTTTTGGGCTGTTTTGTGTTCTCCCTGACTTCTCCTTTAAGATCATTAGGACTTCCTCTGGGCGATGATCCTATTTTTACAGTCAATCAAAATCCATACCAATATCCTTATGCAGGCCAAATACACTGTATTAGAAAGACTATAAACCAACAGCTACAAATTCCTTTCAGAGCCATCCTAAAACAAAACGCAGATGTAAATAGAGTTCAGAACTGCTCCAAATGCTGTGCCTTAAAGTTGTGGATGTCTAAATTGGGAAAGTGTGCTCAGAAGCTCTGTTTGAGAGCCATGTAGGGAGATGGCTGAAGTTTCTGGTTAGACTCTGGAGAATTGGGAGCCACATTCTGTGGTTGTTGGACTCTTTTAGGTAGTTTGGTTCAGGCCTGAGCATGGGCTGGAAGGGATCCTGGTCTGTTTCATCCTGGTTTTGCAGAAAGACTCATCTCCTCTCCTTCATAAGCTTCTCAAGTTCATACTAAAACATGCTGCAGTTGTTTGCTTTTGCTATGTTTAGAGCTGTACTCAATAGCTTTTCCAAACTTTACTTCACAGGTATGTGTTAGGAGGTAACGAAGGTAAATTCCCCCCNCTGAATGATGACAGTGGCATCCACTGTTCCAGACAGGATCTTAGCAAGCCTTGTACAGCTGCCTTCATTCCCTTCACTGATGGAAATGCTTCCGTGATGTACATTAGGATTACATATGCTGCTTGGATTTCAGCACTGCATGCAGAGAAGATACAATTAATCTATAGTGCTGAAAAGGATTCATTAGTGAAGCNCCCTTGGCTGGTTAATACCCTCTTCTCTCTTTGATGCTAAATTATTCACTTTTAACCTCCCCTTGGAAAGTAGGATGTCCTTTCTCTCATTGCTCTAGAAACACGATGCTACACCTGTTGCAATAGACTTCTTAAAACTTTTTCTGAGCCTGAATGATGACAGTGGCATCCACTGTTCCAGACAGGATCTTAGCAAGCCTTGTAAAGCTGCCTTCATTCCCTTCACTGATGGAAATGCTTCCGTGATGTACATTAGGATTACATATGCTGCTTGGATTTCAGCACTGCATGCAGAGAAGATACAATTAATCTATAGTGCTGAAAAGGATTCATTAGTGAAGCCAGATGGATCCAGGTAGGATGGACTCTGGACTTTTTTTTTAAATTTATCACAGCTTTAAATGTCACCTGTGTTGTCTGTGATTACAGTATGGGTGTTGCTAAAATCTGGCTCTTTCCTGAGCAACTGTAAAGGGTCTGTTGAACGTGCCACAACAAGGTCTGTCTCTAATGATGTCTTCATTAAGTCTCTCTACAAACAGAAGAGTATACTAATTGCCAGACTAACATAATTTGCTCTGTGAACAAGCTAGTGAATGTTAACTTATGAATGGAAACTTAAAAGGTTCATTTGCAACCTGCTACATGAAAGAAATGCCAAAATGAAATGAAAATACATTTGTACCTCTCTTGTTGTTGCTGTTGCTATTAAAGCTGACATAGAATTCCAGTTTAATTTTCCTGGGAATTTTGACTAATTTCATAAACTTTTTTTGCCTCTGAAGTTTCAGCAGCTGCTCCCTATATAAAAGCTAGAAATAACTGGTTCTTCTTCAGTAGGAATGAAAGGAGAATTGAGCTCTATACAAACGAAGAGATTAGAGCTCCATGAGGCATATACCCATTTAATGCTGCTGGAAACCAAACCCGCTTGAATAATCTTAACTCTCACTTCTGGTGAGCAGAAATTCTAGGGGAAAAAAAAAAAAATTCCCTTAGTGACTTATTAACAAAGGCTTTTCAGGTTTACTGGGATTTATCATGTGAGCCTAATCTACCTTTTGTTCATCCAGTTGGCAGGCTTTAAGATTTAAAGGAGTCTGCAGAAACTCCTCCCCCAAACTCCTTATTTAATTAAAGAAGCTTGGTGTGTTATTTACCTTTGAGTCTTCCATTTATGTGGGAACAATGAGTTGGGGTTAACATGTAAAACATTTGTGAATGCTGCATTACAAGCAGAGACTGGGAAAAGAAACAGGAACTCTGGCTATACCTTCAAATTTACACTGACCTATACAGGTTCACTCAGAATGTCTGGAAGTGAGGCCACTCCTACATAAATACTAAAGTATAAATACAGGTGTGTAACTCTACAACAAATTTCTCTGCTTCTGTAGGTGATTAAAGAGCCTGGATGTGAGTCAGTCTTCACTTGCTTCTATGGGAGCTCTCCAGAGTCATCAGATGTGCAGATCAGGCCTCACACATACCAGTATTTTATATATTTTGCTTTGGTAGTTCAGCAAACACAGACTGGTAGCTGTAGTTCTCACCGGTTCCCCCATTTTCTTCCCCTCCCCCACTCCATTCATTGCTGTAGCTGTGAGCATCAAGTTGCAGATAAATTGACTTCAGAGAGAGCAATGGGATGCAGCTCTTGCCAAAGGCAATTAAGTGCTTAGGATTACGGTGTGCTTTAAAAAGTGTGTTCTTGTTGAATCCCTTTCCTCTTCTGCTTGCTGGCACAAAGCAGTTTCTTGGCACTTACCTTTGTTATAACAAGTCTGAGCATTGCTAAACTTCACTACAGTATGTCAACTCTAAGTCTAGCAAGCTGCAGTGTCTTGTATTTTGAGGACAGTCTTGCTAGTGATACTTCAGTAAATCAGCTTGACCTCATCACCTCTGCTGTAATTGGATTAAATTCACTCACTTGCTAAAAACGTGGCCAGCTGATGGTATATTAATTATTCAGACTGAAGTGCTGTTTTGTATGCACAGGATTCTTGGTGCCAAAGACATTTTTAGGGCTTGTAATGCAGCTGATGCGCCACAGGATACAGAATTGTCACCGAGGGATGTTTTCAGTTATTTTCTTCATCAAGACAGGATTAAAACAGACCATACATTCCATTTGAATGTAGAAGATATAACCTGTGGGAGATGTAAAAGATGACTTAGTTGCCAGTCACGTGCATCACTTGCTGTTTCTTCTTGTGAAATATGATAAATTGCCAGGAGTCCACAGGTGGTCTGAAGCTGCAAATCTCCTGGCTGAGGAAAATGAATGATAGCATGTGCTGTTTTACACCCCCACTGCAGTTTATTTCTAATTGTTGCACAGCAGGTTAAGACCATTGCTCTGAGTTGTCTTTTTACTGCTTCTTCTGTTATTCTTCAGCTGTCTTGTAATCTGGGGTATTTGCAGAGCGATGGGATGATACCTGAAGAGAAAGGTGTGCCCAAAATGATACCGGAACTGTGTAGTGAAGGATAAACTGACTGCCAAGCCTGTAGTTTCATCCCAAAACCTTTTATATGCTGTCTAAACCAGTGTAATCAGCTTTCAGTGAAAAATGCTGCTAAGTAACAAAAATCACTATCCTGATTGCTAACATCAGCAAAATATTAAGGGATGAGTGGGTAATGGGGAGATGAAGGACTGAGTTGCAAATACTCTTACAAAGAGGACCAGGATTTGGGTGGCTGGAGAGACACAGTGGTACTTGGTACTAGCACAGACACTCTGAGATGTTCCAAATAATGAAAGGATCCCTGTTCTGTGAGTTAGCTGTTCTTATCTGCCTGGAAGTATTGCAGGTTTCCTGTTTGCTTCTAAGGCCTGTAAGAGTTGTTTTGCAGGCAGCATGAGTCAAGGGAACTACAGCTACCAGCTCTTAGTTCTGACCTGGACATTGTTGCATTTGATTTCAAGGTGATGTTTTCTTAAGTGCTATAAACCGATGAATACTCATGGTGCAAAACAATAGATAAACAAGGTGAGACAGGGATGTGAGATTTTCCATATCTACTAAGTGACAGTTGCAATTTCATTTACTGTGTAAACATGCAGTGCAAATAACAAGGATGCCTGTTTTAGTACCCCATTACAAAATGTACATAGTTGTGTAATCATACTTTCTGCAGTGTTAACTCTTATGAATTTGCTTGTCTCTTAACTGAATAAATATAACTTTCCATTAGTTCCTTATAATGATGCAAGCAGTTTGTTAAATACTGAAGTAAAGGTTTTTTTCATTCACATCTTTAACTTTATGTCATGTATTTGGAATCAGTGTAATTAAAAAAAAAAAAAAAAAAAAAATCACTGACCACCTCTCCTGAACAAGGAAGGATTAACAGTCTGACTGGGTGAAGAAAAAGTGTGAGGTCATGTTCTGTAGGAAGCACTCACAAGGTCTAGGTCAGGGAACCGCTGTCTGTATGGTCTTGCATTGTTGATTATATCAAAAGGAAAGTCACAAAACAGAAGCAATAAGCAGGCTGTGTTTAAAATACACAGGAAAGGGAAACTTGTCAAAAATAGCCTGCTTTACTCAGGTTATTTACCTTAGACCTGTTATGATCATAAGCTTTCCTTTCCTTTGGTGGAAGAAGGGGAAGTTAAGTCAATGCTTCATGTCTGAAAGCGTTGCTACCTTTCCACATCACAAGTCCAGCCTAATTTTGGAGGCGAGAAACCTTCCTCTGTTTTGTGCAGCATAAGTTTACTCTAGTGCTGTTGTGGGTTAGATTGGTGGGATCTGCCTGTATGCACGCTGCTGCTGTTTAAGAGCTGACGTTCTGGCTGTGGTGGCCTCGGGGGTTGTATCTCAGGCCGGGCCTGTGAGACCATCACAGAGGGAGCCCTGGCTTTGAAATGTAACAGCTGGTGTATGGGTGTCTCACCCCCAACATCAGAGCAGTGCAATTCCTCTGACCTGAACAGAGTTGCAGCATTCATGGTTTTCAGTAACGTGGGAGCAAAACTGGGCCTATATTCTTTTAACTGGTCTATTTAGCAGCTCTTTTCCATACGCACTCTCCGTGCCAGTGACGGGAGCTTCCTGGAACTGACAGGAGACACAAAAGACCCTCTTCTCTAAATCACTGGACCTTAAGAATGTTGAAAGGATGTTACAACAGGCCTCATAATACACCATTGTCAGGCTCTCTCTGAAGATGCCTGCAGTGGTACCATACCTCTAAGCTTTCCAGAGGGGGTGTGATGACCCCACATGGAAGAAAATAGAAGAGTAATGGTTTGGGTGGCTGTGAGGAATTTTACGGTACTACTTCCCCTGGCTGTAATTTGAAACCAGCTGGAGGTATTTAGTGCTGACTGAACTGGTATCAGTAAGAGGCAAGCAAGTATCTGAGCATGTATCATGCAGGTTTTTTTAGGAAGAAGTCCTGGCTTGTGTGTCTGTGCATGGCTGGGTGCATTTTTGTCATGGATGGCGAGTGGTGAAAGAAGGTTTGTTTAATTTTCTATTTCATTTCCCTTTCTTCTTCCTACTCATTTTCCTGTTGCTCCACAGTACAGAGTTTTTTCATGTTGCTGTGAAAATGTCAGTGCTTGTGAGTGAAGTGAACACATTTGAATGGAAGAGGCTGCTGTTTTTTGAAGTCTGAACTTCAGCATTCCCAGGGAAGTCACAGAGTTTGCATTCTGCGCTTCCTTCAGCCCTGCTCAGGGATGTGCCTTAACAGCGTGTAGTACTCTTGCAGGAGAGGTTGTGGCAAGCTACCTCTGTGGTGCTGGCAAAACAGGCTTGAGTCAGAGAATTCTATTTTTTTATTATTTTCTTGGCAATCAATACAAAATTCTGATCACTGATTCAGATACTGAGGAACAAGACTACCACAAACAATTATGAAGTTGCTTACATAAATATTTATTCAGCCCTTTCCCTCAAGGCTCTGCTTGCTGCACGCTCACTGCACGTTACAGAACTGCAGCAGCACTGAGGCAGGCTGTCCCTCCGGGGTGTCCCTGCCTCCTTTGCCATGGAGGACGCCACAGAGTGTCTCCAGCCCTCCGCAGCTGCCATTTTATTTCCCTAACACCTCGTATCCAGGCGCTTCTCTGGCTGATGGCGTGATGGTCAGGCTCTGGTGTGTGGTGGTTTTACCCGCTGGGGCCCCACTCAGTGCCAGAGCTGGTGGGAACTGCCCGGCACTGGCTTGGGGCGGCTCATGGCCTCCTCACAGGCTGCCCCACGGTCCAACCTGTCACTCACACCGGTTACAATGTTATGTGAGAGAAGTGAATAAAGGTGTGGTTGTGGGATGGTGGTGAGTATCCATAAGGGAATCCCCTCACACTGAGGGGCAGGTGAGGAGACAGGAGCTGTGCCATGTCCTGCAGACACAGCTGGCCTGAATGCCTACCAGGCAGGCTCAAAAGCACTCACTCCATTTTGCCTCAGCCCTGACCTGTGGGACCAAAGCTTTACTGCAATTGATGGAGCATTTTGTTCAAGCTACATGCTTAAGTCAACCTGAACAAAGATAGGTACTGGACTACTTACTGATCAATTAAGCACATCTCGTGCAGAGTAAATGTCAGTGTGGCTGTTTAAAAGGCTGTTTTATATGGGTTTTCTTCAAATGCTTCTAAACTTGGTCAGCAGAAGTATAGCTCCTTCATGTTATGTGAAATTGTGCCATTATCTAGTTCATCTCAGATGACTAATAAAGTATTTAGTTCTCATTCAATCTATTTAGCTCTGATCTGATATGAAACTCAAAGTTATATTCCTTCACCAAGGTATTTCCAAGCTATAGCTGTGGTTGTTGAGGTATGGAGACCAAATTGGTAGTCCTGGTTAGCTTGAACAGAAATGGGTGCTCAGTTCCTGACAGGACCACAGTGACATCCAGAAAATGACGTTGCAAAAGTTAACAACTTGCATAGCATCTCAACAGCAAGGACAGAAGGTCAGAGATGTTCAGATTGTTTTCCAGGTAAAATAGTGTGGACCTTACTCCTTTCTCCACATGTGTGATCTTGACCTTAGACTTTACGTAGTATCCTTTAACTGCAAATTCTTTACCACTTTATCCTTTTTGCTTTTCTGAGATCGTAGAAGTAAACATGAATGTGTAAATACATCTTAGTACTTGATGTTATTTTTTTTGTTTTGTTGTTGTTGTTGTTATATTGTACTTTGCTTGACAGCTAAGGTAACCTGCTTTTTTTTTTTTTAAGGTAACAGTCACTTGATGTGATTGTTTATCAGTGCATGAGCACTCTGCAGGATCCTGTATGTGACAGGTATCCATATATTATATTAGCAATGTATGGTTATTGATATTGGTGTAGGGAACTGTAGTAACATAGCCTACTCCTCACCAAATTAAGGAGGAGAAACCACATGGTGTTTCATGTCTGTTCATGCCTGTTACGTGTTCTGTGGTGAATGGAATCCACTATATAGCTTTCCAGTGCTAGTTCCTTTCTAGCTGGTTTTATTTCAAGCATTAGGTTTTGAGACAGACTGTCAAGACCAGGCGTTAAGAGTTAAGTTTGTCAAACCTGGTTGATTTTTGATCTGTGTAGCACAGAATTTTTTTCCCCAAGAACCAAACAAAAATATTTTCTTTTAAGTGTGAGAGTTACAAGATAATGAACTAAATTGAATCTCAAACCAAAGATTTTGTTGTCTTGAAGACACGCTTGCTGTAATTGCACTTCTTGTGAGGTTTTTTTTTCTTCTGTCCAAGCTTATATTTCACCTACAAGACAGGAAATACAGCTTTGCTGAATAAATTTTTTTGATATATAAATAAATTACTGTCTTCAAAGCTGATGTTAATTTTTAAAATGTTTCTGAAATGAAACTTTGTGATGAATTAAAAATTAAATTAAAATGTTGGTTTACCTAGGTTGCTAAAATAATTATTTATGTATTTCTGTACTGTGTTTACAGATTTAAAAGATGCTTTCAGGGGGAAGGGTGTTAGAAAAAAAAGCTCTGGCACCTGGAGCTCGTCTAATTTATTTCCTATTCCTTGCTGTTCGTATCTGTCCCTGTCCCACTCCCACAACTGCCATGACAGGTAATGAATATGTTTGCTTTCTATCAGCTTGCTCCTCTTCTGGGGTTAGAGTACAGATAAAAATAACAAAATTAATCCAGAAGCTGCACAGGAGGTAGATTACTAGCCATGTGTATATTTTATTTTATTGCATTGCTTATGGATTATTGTCATTAGATACTAAGAGACAGTGGTCAGTATGTTGGCAGAAAACAGATCTCTAAAACAATATTCCTGTATTAGATCATGCGATGAATTTTAGTCTGGTTGTCACAGTGGCAGGAGGTCCTTTTCTGAAGCAATAAATCTTGGTCATTGCTTATCTTCAGGGAGTGGTGCGATATGTGGGGATGGTGAGTCTACCTAAAAAATGAGTAACATTAAAACTGCCTCAGCATCCCAGTTATCCCAGCATTGTGTCTGACAAGCTAATAGAAGATTCTTTAGCAATCATTTTTTTGAGACCCACTTCTCTCCCTACCTCTCCAGTTTTCACAGCTCTTGTGTTAAGAATATTAGAGAATATGTACCCGTTTAGTCCTCTGAGTGTCCATTTATGGACCTGTTGTCCAGGAGTTCGTTTAATCCCTTTTTGAACCCATGGGCATCCTTTGCCTCCACAGCCTCATGTGACAGCAAATTCCAGAAGCTTGTAATGTGCTGGGCAAACAGGTATTTTCTATTTAAATGGGTTTATTGCTAGTTTCAGTGAGTACTGTCTTGTTCTAGTGTTGTAGGATTTGGCAAATAACAGTTCTGCATTCAGCAGCTCATGTTTTTTTTGTTATACCTGGTCATATCCACCCTCAGCTGCCTGCTCTCCAAACTGAATAGTCCCAGCCTTTTTAGTCTCTGCATGTAAAGTATCTGGTCCATATCCATTTGGTGGTCCACTTCCATTTGGTTGCCCTTTTCTGCACCCCTCTAACGTTACTATATCCTTCTTGGTATGTGGAGAGATTACCATACTCAAGTTGTGGGAGCACTCAGGCTGTGTGAAGTGGCAGAAATGCCCTGTCTTGCTCGCTTTCTGATGATGCCCTGTACTTTGCTGGCTTTTTTGACTGCTGCTGAACACTGAGCCAATGACCTTTAGAGAACTATCAAGGATGGCTTCAGCTTCTGGGTAGGAATAGTTAAAGCTGGTATTGCCTTGACAAATTACTTGAAATTTATCTACACTAAAGCCTACTTGCCAACTTTTTTTCCCAATCAGATAGTTTTGTCATTGATGAACATGCTGAGTAACACCAGTCCCAACACTGATCCCAGGGATTGCGCTGCTGATTCCTTTCCACCTTAAAAAGTGTCTGTTAAGCTCTATCCTTTGCTTTCTTATTCCTTCTAATGTGGTCACCCTCACTGTGAATGAAGTCAGACTTGCCAGAGTGTGGTTCCCAGGTTGTACTACACAGCCCTTCCTGTAGCTGGGAGTTACACAGGCAGATCCTGCCTCCAGTACAGAGGCTCTCTGTAAGGCTGGCTTACACACCTTGGCTAGTGGTTCTTCAAATTCATATTTGA
Organism: Pandion haliaetus; assembly: GCA_013401275.1. Classification (NCBI taxonomy): domain Eukaryota; kingdom Metazoa; phylum Chordata; class Aves; order Accipitriformes; family Pandionidae; genus Pandion; species Pandion haliaetus. The sequence continues at coordinate 10,076 of VYZV01013939.1, read as the reverse complement.
GTTGCTTCAGAATTTGTGTGAACATTATTCTGTCCCAGTGATTTATTAACATCTAACTTCCTTGTTTGGTCTAGTATTTCCTGAATTTACTTCAGATCAATCTGGCTCCTCTGCCAGATTCACAACAAGGAGTGCAATGGGAGTGGAAATCTCCCCAGAGATTTCAGCAGTGAAGACTAATGTAAAGAATTCACTGAGATTCTCTGCTACAGCTTTATCATCCTCATCTGCCCCTTCTACACCTTTGTCATCCAGCAGTTTGACCCCTTTTCTAGCTGGCTTCCTGTTGTATTTAAAGAGCTGTTTACTAGTACCATGATCTTCATTTGCAAGCACTTCTGGGATTGTCTTTTAGCCCTCTTTAATTTCCTGCTTACATTTGAGTTGCCATGTTTTACAGGCTTCCCTGTCTTTACTTAAGCAACCCATTTTCTAAGAGCTGGCCTATGCCCTGCAATACTCTAACCCTCCCTGAGGCTTCTTGTTTTTTGAACTGCTTTTTAGTGTCCTCTTTCTTCCTTGCCACATGCTTACATAGTTCCCTTTCTTAAAATTCAGTATCTGTACACTGGGTTTGTCTGGTGACCCTTAGCGTCAGTGCCATTCTTTGTGTTACCTAACAGGTAGCCTTTATAGCTTTCTCTGTTTTGGATTGTACCCTCTACTTAGAAGTCTGTTTTCCACTGGAGAACTGTATATAGATCTAGAATAATGACTGATACTATATTGTCCCTTTCTTTTCCACGTGGGCAAATATTGAGTGTTTCTGAATGTCCTCCTACGTTGCTGATATATGGCAGCTGTTAGTATTGTAATACTCTGTGGAAGCCATCTATTAAAATTGAGAGGCACAAGTTGGGCGTGAAGCTGTTCTGGGTAGTCGTCAAGCTACATATACTACCTTTTGCATACACATAGTATATGCAGTGATGATTAAAATTTTGTACTTACGCATATTTGAGCCCAGGATTTAATAAAATTCAAAACCCTTGCACTTAAAACATCCAGGAAGAAGATAGCCTTGCTTCTCCAGTTTTGCAGACATGGAAGAAACATGGAGAATACTCTGTGGTTATATGAGAGGTCTCTGTGGACATGTTTACAAGGGCTGAAGTATGTTTATATTAATTTCTGTGCAGTTACTGGAAGATTATTGTTCTTCCATAAAGCATGTGCATGCATTTGAAAGAGCAGTACAGAAGTTTATTCTCTACAGATGCACTTTGAAGGGCTGCTTTTACAGATGCAATCCCTCATTGAAACAAGATATGCAAGCAAGTTATTGTTGATTAATATTGCTTAGCTAGTCAAAGCTAATATTAACAAATAACACCTGCATGGCTGAATAAACCTAGCACTGTTATCTTTGCACTGTATCAGTGAAGTCACATATATTCTTTTTACCAGGAGCACACAACTGGAGTGTTTGGTTTGTTGTTTTGTTTTGTTTTTCTGGGCCACACCCAGTCCCCTGCTATAGCAGTCATCTTGCATTCTGTAAATAGAAACTCCTAAATTTGCAGAGCTTGTCTGTTTGAGCCTTTACTTAACCTGTGAGTGCTGGACCAACCTTGCTTCAAATCTAGCTATGAGTCTGTGCTTTGTTGTTGAAGGTCTTGGATTCAAGCCTACTACCTATCTGCCTGGAGCAGAAAGCTGTTGGAAATGTACATGCTGTCTATGTGTGATGACTCTGCCGATGAGTTGCAGGAGTTCCCCATCATATGAGGAGCTAAATAATGAAGTAGAGTTGTATACTTTCATTTTTTGCACTAACTTTTAAAGTTAAATTGTCCAGAGCAATTTCTTCATCAAAGCTGACTGGAGTAACGTCTACAGTGAAAACCTGTACCTCATCACTTCATTGTAATATGTGCAAGTGAAATGATGTTAAGTGAAAGTGTTGCCTGTCATAAAGAGGAAGTGGACTTCACAATACAGAAGACTCTTTACAGTCCTGTATCTGACTAATCCATTCTCTCGAATGATATCTTACCAAATGAAATTTCAGTGGCTGTCAGGATCTTTTGTGATCATTGGCTTCTGTGGAGGTATTTAGCTGTGGAATTGTTCTCAGTGCCAGGCTTCAGAAGGATTTTGCTTGTTATCTAGCTATCTTTTTCTACTTTACAGTTAGACTGGTAGGGTTATGTAGCTACTTCAGCCAGATTTCACTTGTCTAACAGTTAGGTATTGATAATTTCAACAGCATATTAATTTACATTTTTCTAACTGTAAAATACATTAATTAATGTGAATTATTTGCAGGATTTCTACTAGAATGTTTTTCAAATGTGTTGTGGTTTAATCCTAGCCAGCAACTAAGCGCCACACAGCCGCTCGCTCGCTCCCTGCAGTTGAAATGGGGGAGAGAATCAGAAGGGTAGAAATGAGAGAACTCCTGGGCTGAGATAAACACAGTTTAATAGATAAAGCAAAAGCCACACACGCAAGCAAAGCAAAACAAGGAATTCATTCACCACTTCCTATCGGCAGGCAGGTGTACAGCCATGTCCAGGAAAGCAGGGCTCCATCACACCTAATGGTTACTTGGGAAGACAAACACCATCACTCTGAATGTCCTCCCCCTGCCTTCTTCCCCCAGTTTTATATGCTGAGCATGATGTCGTATGGTCTGGAATACCCCTTTGCTCAGTTGGGGGCAGCTGTCCCAGCTGTGTCCTCTCCCAGCTTCTTGTGCCCCCCAGCCTACTTGCTGGTGGGGTGGGGTGAGAAGCAGAAAAAGTCTTAACTCTGTGTAAGCACTGCTCAGCAGTAACGAAAACATCTCTGTATCATCAACACTGCTTTCAGCACAAATCCAAAACATAGTCCCATACCAGCTACTCTGAAGAAAATTAACTCTACCCCAGCCAAAGCCAGCACAAAATGGTATGGTCAATACATAGTTCTTACTACTTTCATCACTAGGTTTCAAAACACTTTACAAAGAAGTGTCAGAGGGAGAGGAGTTTGAAAGGACTTCTTTAAGGCCTGAAAAAAGGTAAGCAAGGTGAATCTTCTGATTCCATGTCTGAATGCAAAGTTTTCTTATTCTAACTAAAATCAATTTAGGAATTCACTGACTAAAACTTGTGAGTGAATACACTTGTGTTACCTATAATGTTGGCTTAGTCTAGATTTAGCTTAAGGTACTGAAAAAAAAATACAAACAGAAAAATCACTTATATATGAAAGTGTACCCATGAGAATATTTAGGTATTATCAAGTATTTAAGGTCTTACTTTTAAACTGCATGTTTCATATAAAATTTCTGGAGCTCACTGGAGAATTACTTTTGGGTGAATTTTTTAGCCCATTTCTCTATGAGTCTCTAATGTAAGATTTTGCCCTGTACTTGCATTAATATTAGTTCTGTTGGTTCAGCTGGATTAATTAGCTCAAAAATATGTAATTAATTCAGTGGCAAGCCAAAATATTAATTTCTTCCACAGTGAGAGACTCATTGTAAAAACAGTTGGCAGAGGTTAACTCTGTCTTATTATCCACAGCTATTCCACCCCATCTGCAGACCAAGAAGATTTTTAGATGCTTATAAACTGGAAATGAAGCTATTACTAGCTACCTTTGGAAGTTTGTAATCTGAAAAATAAATGAGATTAAAAATCACCCTTTAAACTTATTACATGCACTCCCTGTACCTTGCGCCTTCCAGATGATAAAGTTATTCACTCTTTTCCATCTTCAAATGAAAGAACCTGAACATGCTCAAGAGAATTGCTCTGCAAAGTTTCCGGGCTTACAGGAGACAGAAAGACTTCTGGAAACTAAAAAAATGAGCTTAAGAGAAAAATAAAAACTTTGAACTGTTTGACAAATATTGAATCTCAACTTGTGAATACAAAACCTGAGTTTAGGTTCAGTGTCAGGACTTGATGCTGTTATTTTGAAGAGTTCTGATTAACTTAAATTCAGAACAAGGGCTGACTGTTCCCTTTTGTATTATGGAGTTATGTAGTACAACAATTAACTTTGAGTTGTGTCATGCCAGCTGCTGTGTAAACACTGAGGAAGACCTTGTTGCTGCTCCCAAAGAGTTTTGTCCAAGATAATGAACAGCTGCTTACTTTGAGTGCAGTGATTTATGTTTGGTTTTTTTTAATGGAGAGCTGTACTGAGCTGATAAAACTGAATAGCTGTGATTTGTTTCTTTAATCAAGGCAGATTTGCCATGTTTCTGCTTTTACTCCCTGCTTTTCAGAAGTCTATGTCTTTTCATTGGTCTTACAACATACTCAATAACTTGTGTTGTTAAAACATATCTCCTGGAAAACCACCTGTTATTTATTTGAGAAAGATAGGAGACCAAAATTGCATACAGCACTTTTCATTTTTCTGATTTGTTACCTTTTCTTATGCTTTAGAAGAAAGGCACTTAAATTTAGATTTCTGCAGCTTCGGTTTCCAGCCCCTGGGTTTTGGTATGTCTTTCTCTGATATAACTTTAGCATCTGGTACTGCTAGTCTTCCCTATGAAAGTACTTCTGCCCTGTGTGATAAGAAACCTTGTAACCATCTTAAACTGAACTTTGTACATTTTTTGGCTGCAATAAACATATACATATATATTTTTTTTAACTATATTTTTCCCAATCTCCAAATCATTGTCATGCCTCATTTAATTCTCTCCAGACTTTGTCAGTGCCCTTTTAAGGGTTTATATGGATAACCCTACTGTCAAGGCAGAAGTCTGTGACTCTTCCTGGCCCATGTGTGAGAAGACTTGCATTTGCTTCAGTGAGGCGGTAGACATTTTCCATTACATGTGTGTGCGTCAAACTGAGAGGCCTTGCTTGCACTTCGAAGTTCTCTGAAATGGTAAATTTAAACCCAAACACTGGGGAAGAATGCTAATGCTGTATGTTTTTTAAAGAAAAAAGGAAAAAAACAAAGGAGAGGAAGAACTAACTACGCCCTGGGGATTGAACTTGACTGTGCCTTATTACCACATCTTTATCCTTTCCAGTTCTTAAAGATGCTGTCAGTTATTGAACTCTGATGACCTGATTAATGCATTGGAGGGATGCCTATAGATTGTGGTATTGATATTGTTTCCAGATGTTTTCCTGGCAGGCAGATTGGCAATAAGATGTCATCTTTGTGGTGATGAGGGGGAACAGTGTGGACTCTTT
>VYZV01013938.1:48673-63109 GCA_013401275.1 Pandion haliaetus | reverse complement strand
GAATGTTGTATATTCAATGTCTTCTTGCTTTTGAGTTTTCTGAAAAGCCCTTAGGTGGTATAACACTGTAGTAGATAGAAGTCCAGACAGAACCTCTATGAGAGACCCATTGGCTATTACATCTCTGATTGGTTTATCAGAAATACAATATATACTTATGTATATGGCACCTTCCTTTTTTAAAAAGATTTTATAAAGGTCTGTCCGGACNAAGATCATAACTGAAGTCTTTTTACAGATTGTCCACAGTATGTCACTTGTCTTAAATTATGGAAGTTGCATTGCTGGATATTACTGTTTTGTCTGAGAGCTAATTGCACTTCACTCTTGATTGACATTTCTTTACAAACGAGTTTTATCAAGTCATTCCTGTATGAAAAAGTGAGAAAGCTGTATTTAGTTATATGACTTACAAATTGTCTTTCGTTTTTCTCATGTTCTTGGTGCCCAAATCTGCTTTTTTTTTCCCTTTGTTTTTTTTTGTTTGTCTGTTTATTTTTTGTGTAAGACTGGAGGAGAGACTAGCATCCAAAGTGTGCCTCCCTTGTAATTCATTGTACTTAAGCTCAGCAGCGCTTGTGTTACGGAAATATCTTAAGTAGGCCTTTTGTTTTCGTTCCTTTAGAATGGTGGGGGTTTCTTTCAGTGTGAATATTCTTTTGGAGAGGGGACATTGCCTGCTTCATCTGAAGCAAATTTTCTCTTTTGAGCAATCAAGAATAATGTGGAGCCTTTACGAGGTGTGCTAGTTTTTGTAAGGTTGACCGCTTAAGTTTTGAAAATTTCCTGAATATTCAGGCTACATAATATAGCGGGTCTTTGGGAAATAATACCAAGTGCACACCTTAATTTCTCATTATGGTGCCTTTGTGTTGAAATTGTTGCTTTCCTAGGAGTCTAGTTTTTGTTGCTGTTTGAGCTGTTCCACATGGTGAGTCTGAGTTGCGTTTGTTGGGGTTTTTGGACTTTGGCAATACTGATAATTTTATTTTAAAAAAAACAAACCACAAAGAATCTTTATTTGCCATGTTGGCAGTTTATAATACACTGATCACCTGATAATTTCAGGATTAAATTTAACTTTATAGGCAAATAGCCTAAACTGGTGATAGTTATTTTTTAAATAATTTCACTGGGTCATACTCGAATAGTTGTGAAGAGGATTGCATTTTTGTTTTATTGTCAGTAACAGTTGCAGTCAGTTGATTCCTACAATAGAAATGAGGTGTTGTATCCAAAAATACAAGTATATTTCCTGTGTTAGGCAGGATTCCCTTACCCACTTAAAAATCTTCTCATTTATTGGAAAAAGGAAATAATTCTAATCAGGTTAACATGGTGTTGTGACTGAGCAGTTATATTTAAGAATTAAGCAAGAAGATGGTTTAACCATTTGAGTACAGAGTCGGCCAGCAGCTTTCAGCATGCTTTACCAAGTTTTCTGGTCTCAAAAGAGACTATATGAAGTTTCAGAGATGGGCTGTCACTCAAGTAGAACTTAGCGAGTCTGTTGCAGAGAGACCTATTGTGTGCATAAAAAGAAACAAACTGCTTGCGTGGAGCTAGGCCAGATTGGGCCACTTAAAATTTTTTGCCATACCCATAATTAGCAAAGTAAGCGGTATAAAACCAAACCAGTAAGTATATAATTGCACTGAAAACATTTCCTGATCTATCCAAGACCTAACAAATTAAAATGATAGGCTCGTTGATGATTTTCTTGCTTCTCTTTGGAGACTATCCCATAGTTTAATCATTGGCATAGTCAGTGTTTGGTACTTTTAAAACTGATTTTTCCAAACCTTCCTTGCCTCTCTATCTCCTAGCTCTTCAGCAGAAAACGTAAAGGCTTTTGAACCTTTTGCAGGAGCTCCGTGCATTGCACGGGCATGCCCTCAGCTGCCCCAAGAAAAGGTGGGGAAAGAAACACCTGTCAGGTTACAAAGAACTGCCAGCAATTTAAGACTACACATTTGTGCATTTGAGTTTGTCAGTTCGCTGACATGTTCCGTGAGACGGTGTTGATTTTGAAAACATTGCAGGGGAAGCCAGGCAGTCTTCAGAATCTGCGCAGTTTGAGCTAGTTTGCCTGCTGGCTCCTTGGCAGCCCGGACTTCCTGGCTCCCTGGCAGCCTGCCTGGAAGCCTTGAGCGTTTGCCAAGTGCCTAGGAGCTTGCAGGCTTTTGTGAATTCCTCCTTTCTGGCAGCTCTGGAAGAACAGCTCACTAGCTAGATTGTCCTGAAATCACTTTCCAGGGTGTCTCGGTTCCTCTAGGGTGAGGCAGAAAATAGGAGAGGTTTCAAAACTTGCAGATTTTTGTCTTGAATTTGAACAAAATTACAATACTTGAATTGTTTATCCCTACCCCCTGCTAGGTTGTGGCTCTTTAGAGTGTGAAGGATATTTCCTGCCTTCCTGTGCACTGATATGCCATTAAAAATGGAGTACTTCCTGTGTAACCAGTTTTTCTGCTGCATTTTCCATTAAATGGGTGTTTGCTTTTATAGTATCTCAAGTGCCCTCTGATTAGTCTTGTTACATGATGTTACCTTCTTCCTGAAGTTTGAGCCCTTACAAATAGAGCAGAATGTGCTTTTCCTGGCTTCGGTGTGTGCAGCCCGGGAGGTGTGCAAGAGCGATACCTGTGGTTTCTGTAAACTGCTGAAGCTGCTCTGCCTATTTCAGTTTCAAGTCAGTATCTGTGCATGAACCTGAACAACTGTGACTGGTTTTGGTCCAGGATAAACCACAGGGATCTTCCTCTCATCCTGATGCTCTTCAGCCTGGCAAAATTAATTGCAAATTAACTAACGAGTTTCAGCCTGATTGGCCGAGGGGAATTCAGCACTTTGCATTAAGTGGTTGTCCACTTATGCCATTCATTCTTCATCGTCCAGGTAATTACCTCCATACAAGTGTCAATAAACCATTGCTCTGTTCCTGTTTAAGATGGTTTGTTCCTTCCTGGCAGGAATGACAACGACGCCAGCCCCTTCCCAGCAGCACCGTCAGCCAGCTGCGAGTCCTCTCTCATTGAGTGCAGACTCAAGACGACCACAGTCACAGCAAATGTCTCCTACGCTTTCCCCTTTGTCACCAATTACTCAGGTAGGGACTTACGTGGAGAATTAAAATTTTTCAATCACAGAATAATTGTTTTACTCTACCTGGGGAGAAGCTGGCTGTAACTTCATCTCTCTTGTTCTGTAATTTTCTTCTTTAAATGTGTTCGTTAATTCAGAGCCTTAAAAAGGGAGAGGTTTGTAGAGGGGACAGATTTTACTTTCGCTTTTCTAGAACCGTGGTAAAAAGCATCTTTTACGACACTTTTCTGTAACAGTATTGTCCCAAAGTTAGCTGTGAGATTTGAAAGACATTTCTCTAATCCATGAGGGAAGATCAATTAGCTTTTTAAATTGATTTCATAAGTGTGACTCTGTGACTGACTAGGTTATCAGTTTCTGACCTGGACATTCAACTGGGCTTTTAGAGTATTTGTTCGTTGTACACTGGAGGTGCTATTAAGTCTTTTGAAACACTTTCTTGATTGTTTCTGAACCTTTAGGTAACATTTTTAAAATGCAAGATAAGGTTGACTTAGTACAGTTCTTTTGGTGTGAAACTTGATGTGCTTGAAAATGAAGGGAAATTACCTGCCAGTGTGGATGATATTGATTCTTCTTTTTAAGGCCGTGGCTATGGATGCATTGTCTCTGGAGCAGCAGCTTCCCCCATATCCATTTTTTAGCCAGCCAACTTCCCAGCAACAGCAGCAGACCCAGGTGGCAAGTACCCTGCCTCAGAATACTCCTTTAATGCAGACCTCTGGCTTACAGCGAGCAACACAACTCCCCCCGCTCTCTGTCACGGTACCTTCTTCCATCCCACAGTCACCTCCGGGTAGCCAGAGCCAACCATCAATGGGAATAGACATCAACTCGGTAAGTTTGGGCACAGCGGAAAATGATAAGAGCTTTCATTTGGAAAACCTGGTAGCATGTAACATAGTGTCAGAGATCGAGCTGGACAGCCCTTGTAATAAGTCTACTTTTAAGCAGAGTCTGAAGTAGACTTAAACGTGGATTCAACCAAAACCATCCTAAATGTTTTATAGAGGAAAATTTGGTTTTAATGTGCGCTTGGGGTGGATGTATTTTCATAAAACGGTGTCCCTTATACTCCATGTTTGATTAGACCAGCTTAAGTATATCAGCATTTATTTCATACCTTGCTGCTGCTGTTGCATTGATACGTTTTCAGGCTGTTAAATGTAATGCACCCCCTACACATTGTATGTCATACAGTGTGCTATAGACTGGAGGAGTTAACAGAACTTTGATAAAGAAACCTGCTAACAAGCACTTCCCAAAAGTTGGAGAGAACAGGTATTTTCTATACTTCCTATATTTAGAACGCTTTCACTTTAAGGAATTTTAGAGCATACATTATTATCTTCAGAAATTGGATTTGTGGCTGCCTTCAGATGCCCAGAAGAAATGGAGTGTATACATACATATAGCAATGATTTATGGACAGTATTTTTTTTTTTTTGCTTGTTTTAACATGGTCTGTTATGAAATGTGTGTGTCTCTGCATATGAAAATCCCAAATGCAGAGCGAGGTCAGGGTTACAGGCTAGCTAGGGAAGAATTTCACAGCTCATTCTCTGCTCATTCTGCCCTGCTGTGTAGGATCTTGGTTGTCTGACCTGTTGTGTCCTCCTGGCAGTGTGGTAGTAACAGTAATTGGTTTGAGAATGAGAAGAAATCATTCTCTATTGATCTAGCACTTGATTGTGGACTTCATTTGTGGATGAAATTTTTAACAGTTGTGCTGATAAGTGCTTCTTGAAAGAAGCTGCTTCCCTTTCAGGATTGGAAGGGGAAGAGGAGAGGACAAATCCAGCAGTGGAAAGGATATTGACCCACTCAACATGTGTCCGAATGTTTTGATTCTAATACGTAGCTCCCAGTACAGATGATTCTGATTTTCATTCTTTGCCTTCTGTGTTGCTTTCCTCATCCTAAACTTATTTATGACCTTAACTTTTAGGGTGCTGAGCTTATCTTCTAAAGCAACTGAAATCATCCATCAACTTAAATTTAAAGCTAGTCTATCAAAAAGCTGTTTGAGCTGTGTTACAGTCTCACTGACAACTTTTATGCAGTTTTTGTAAAGCAGTATTGAAATTCATTTTGCTGTATTTTGGATGTCTGCTTAAAGTGCGTAAGTAGCAATGCATAGCGGAAAGGGTTAAGACTTATTTTCTTGAGATTTACAGAATTCAGTGTCAGAAAGCACTGGTAGTACAGTGTTGTCGCACGCTGCAAAGCTATCCGATTAAATTACTCCTTTCCGTAGAACTACTGGCTTGCAGGTTTTCCTCAGTCATCGGTTAATTTCTAAAGGAAGTATAATGAGAAGAGCTGTACTTAGCATTTCTGTTAATTAGAGCAACATTCTATTTAAATGCCGTTAAGGTTATTAAGTTGTTCAAATCCAGGGTTCTTTATGACAAAAAAAAGGTAAATCTTTGAACATGAGTTCTCAAGATGACTGAGAACAATGTAAACATAACTAACAGAAACCTGCAAAAGGTAGTGTGAATTCTCAGACAATGCCTGTTCTGTGTCCTGGGGTAAAATGCAGCTTTGCGAAGGGTTTCAGTCTGCATGGTTATACACTTCAATCTCGATAATGCACCCAGGCTATTTAAGAGTAGGCAGAGTAATATGAGAAGGGTTTCCAGAGCAGTGTAAACACAGGTTAAGAATGTGTGGGTATGGCAGCTGAATTGAAGAATAAATTACATTATTTTTTAGTTATTCCCAGCTTTTCAAGAGTTCTTTTCCCTAAATTGTTGGCCGACCGGAGTTTTTTTTAATTGAGCGTAACTGAGAACAGGGAGAAGATATTTCAACAGTTTTGCTTGTACAAGAGCCCTGCCCTGCGCTCAGCTGTTCAGTCAGACAAGACCATGCCATGCTGGTATCTTAATTCTCTCCTTTTTGTGGCATTGTTCACAGTAATCGTGTCTTCATACATAGCCAAGAATTGCTGAAGAGGATGGTTTCTCCCAGCTTCCTCAAGCTGTTTATGCCAGAAGTTTATAATTTTCCAACCTTCCATCAATCCCATGGTCTTTAATTCTGTGTTGTTCTGTAGGCTTCACTCCAGCAGTACCGCAGTAATGCTGGATCCCCAGCCAACCAGTCTCCCACCTCTCCTGTCTCCAATCAAGGCTTCTCTCCTGGCAGCTCCCCTCAAGTAAGGGACTCTGTGCTTCCACAGGCCTTGCTTCTTGTGTTTGTTTATAGTTGAGTCTCTCCATTACTGACCCATAGTCGTCTCACTGTAATTGTGTGTGCCTCATGCATTACTGATGTCTCATCTTGTTTGCAGTTTCATTGAGTTCCAGAGTTTTTCAATAGCTGGTGAATTGCCTTTTTATTGATCAAAGCTACTATTTGAACGCTATTAAAACTCAGTTATTTCTTTGGGGTGTACTGTGGACAGAACCTCCAGGTAGACCCCTTTCACTGAGCAATATTGTGTAGGAGCTGACAGATAAGGTTGGGAGGGCAGAGGAGAGAGAGAAAGGGAAACTTAAGTGCCTCCTGCAGCAGCATAACTCCTGTGGCACTAAATATCCCTTGTGTGGCCAAATACATTTACATCAGGACCTTTTTTTATGTGGGAACATACACTTTGAAAGAATGCACTGGAGAAAATGCTCTTGAAATTAGCAACTGTTGTCTTGTGGCTTGCAAGTAATGGGTTACTAAACAGGCTTTCTTGCATGCTAGCTGGTTTTTCTTCCTGTGTATGTATATACTGATACATCCACATGTCCTATATGAAAATCATAGCTTGGGGTGTGTGTAAACCTATGAAGGGGACTTTTTATCTGCCAGCAGCAAGACAGTTAAAAACAAAGCAGTCTTTGGGGGAGCCCCTAATGTAAGGGAGTGAGTGCATTTTCAGTACAGAAATAATCTGATGCTGCTAAAATAGCTCCATATGGCTGCCCTTTTCCTAAATCCCACCTGTAGAAATGAGGTGCAGGAAATTCTTACAGAGCATCACAACAGACTCTGAAAATACATTTTCTGTTTCATCATTTAACATTTAAGGCTGTAAGGAGGATCGTATCTAAATAAGTGCTGCCCCTTCATGGTTCCAAAGCAGAAGCTTCGTCACTCCTTGCCATTAGCCAGAGACAGGTCACTGGTAAGCTCAGTAATAGATCCGAGTGTCAGGACTGTCTGGATTTTCTTAACCCTTGCTTAATTGCTTCTTAACTTCTCTCTCTTCTGCCTGCTTCTGCCAGTTCTGCTGTGTTCTGTGTGTGGCTCAAAGAAAACAAGCAAACTTGCTCCTCTAGGCTGTCACGTAGAGCAAAGCTGTTGCCAGTCTTGCTGCAAATTCTCAGGTCCAGTTCTCGTTTGGGACGTGCATCCAATATTGATTTTTGTGTTCATTTTCTTTCCCCCTTGACTTCTCAATAACTCTTTCTTGGTTTTGTCCACAGACTCGGTGCCACTGGTCAGTCCAAAGTACTAAGAGTGCAGCAAACACTCACCAGTGGAGCACACGCTTGACTCTTAATTTTTCCAGCTGGGCCTGTTTTATCCTGTAAACTCTTGCTTAGGTTTTGCTATTCTCAAGTGGGACACCATAACTCTGTGCGAAAGGAAGAGGGTTTATTAATACTGCTTGCTTTAGTATTGGCCTCTTAAAAATGCCCACACAATTCTTTATTTTTGCTAAATTAAAAATGAGACAGCTTTCCTGTCTCCATCAATGAAGCAAAAGCTAGTAGTGGCGAGTGAGCTCTCTGTGGTGGTGGACCTCTTAAGGCTGCAAGCAGTAAGCGTGGAGAGAAGCAATGGGGGAAGAAAAATTTGGGTTGGTTGTGATTATGGGGGCAGCTCCCAAATAGCAGGATCCGTTAGACTGTAGGGGTAATCTGCCAAGAGTAAAGGCAGATTGGTTCCAACAGCAGAATATGCCCATTGTGGAACAGTCTGGCGCTGGCTGACAAGAGTGGAATAAAGTAGGTGTGACCGGGTGGGCGTCTTCCACTTGCTCCTGTTTCTCTGATTAATTTTAGGTTAAATCGTTCTGCAGCGTATCAGTATGATGAGTGACATGCTCTAAAAATAGAAATCTGTGGTTTGATTTTATCACATACGGTTCATTCACCAGAAGTTATTTTTCATCTTTCCACATTTCCAAATCTATTTGCTCTTGTGTTTTGGATGTGTTTGATTATATGAAGGTCTTCCTGTTCAAACACGAATTGAAAAGCTCTGCTTGTAGTTCTCAGCTTTGTGTTTGCATGGCTTTTCATTGACAATGGCTTGTTTATTACTACTTTGCTTTTCTCCTCTAAAACCTGGCATACTGTTCCAATTAGATAGAAATCTGCTTTTTAAAGTAGAATGGCTGCATACTGGATAATATGGTATGTATTTTTAGATTAATAATTTAAGCCAGGGGGTGTGTGGTTTGGGCTTTTTTCTTTTCTTGCAGTCACCACATCATTAACCCAAGAAGATGTACTGTTGACAAAACAGACCTCATCTAGTGTTTCTGGAGGAGATGGTGTTAGCAAGATGTTTTTCACAGAGTTATTGATAAATTATTCTAGGACTCTGAAGTGTTGAAGTAATGACATTTCCAGTTGATTTCCTTTGGGAGTTTCAGTGCTTACAGATGTAATAACTGGTATACTTCAGAGCTGAGGAATAAATATGGGCTTGTATGTTTTGTTAGGAGTTACTAACACAGACTTGCACAAACAGATTTTGCTCTCCCATTTGTTATTTTTCATGTTGCCCAAACTTTTTAGGATGGGAACAATGTGTAGTGGAATGCAAAGATTTTAGGTTTTGCCCTGTTTCTGAAAAGCTCCTGTAAAAATGAAGTATCAGAAGTTAAAGGGAAAAAATACCTTGATTCTCTTTGGAGCTCTTGAATTGCAGTTGTATTTCTAGTGCCAGTCCAAACTGGCTTTGATTCATGTCAAGTATGTGACATCCTGAAGCACAAATTTTTCATTAGAAATCATTATAAAACATCACACAGTTCTGAAGCCATGCCTGCCACTTAAGATGGGAATGATTTTCCTGTGATAGAGTTAAGTTTGGCTGGTCCTGATCTGCTTGCTTGAGTTAGCTCTGTGCTCTGACTTTTTTTTTTTTTTTTTTTTTTTTTTTTTTTTTTTTTTTTAAGAAACAAGTAAGGCATGTAGCAGATGGAATAATGTGGAGTTTGAGTAGTTGATCAAAGTGTGACTGGGCAGCAAGTAAGATGTCAGTGGTTTAAAGAAAAGTCTGGGGTTTTTTATTTAAGTAGTGCTTTGCTTTTTCTCTTATCAGGTATAATGTGGCTCTTGCTTGTGATGTTTGATAACTTCCTTGTAGCCCTGTCTCATGCAAGGGATACAGCAGCCACCATAGTTTTGAGGACCAGATGATAAATCGGAAGACTGGTTCCAATTACAACCATTTTTGCCTTTTTCTAAGGAGGGCATCGAGTACGGTGTTATGCTGCAAAGATGTCATTATTGTTCTGTGGTCATTGCTGTGACAGATCATAAATGCCCAGGGAAGTGAATCAAAATCTTATTTTTGTCCATAAAACCCTATTCTTGGCTCAGGCTGTATTTAATTGCTCTTGAGGATGGACTGGCTTCATTTAGTTAAATAATTTCTTACTGAGAAGTTGCCGTTACGATCTTCTCTGACAAAGATTTGGAGGCCTTTTCTGACTCTGCCTGTATCATACTTTAAAATGCAGCACCACGGAGGTCTGTAAGGCTTGTGTTTCCAGGGTTCTGACGTTACCCAGCAGCGCTGTTCTGCAGCAAATTTCTCTCTTCTCCAAGTGCATTCAAATCGTACCCGCACCTTCGCATGCAGCCAGTGGAAAGTGCTTCGTGGTGATGCTTGGAGCAGTTCATGGATCAAACAGGATCTGCTCAGCAAGGAATTTTGTAGCACACGCAGCATGTGCTGAACTTTCAGCCACTTTCCCCTACGGAGTCTTGTTCTCGGGCTGTGAATTCCTCCCTTGATGCCACATTTATCCAAAAGCATCCATATAATACGGTAGCTGAGGATTCTGGCTGAAGGTGGGAAGGTTTTTGTTTGCTTTAAAAAGAATATATTGTTGCTTCTTCCCTGATAGTCCCCTCTCATGGAGGTTGTGGGCAATTTAGGTTTTGGGGTTTGGTTTTTTTTGTTTGTTTTTTTTTTTATACAAAACAACTGTTCTTTTCCTTGCATGCAACCTGCCAATAAGCTGCGCTGAGATATGCTACTGATGTAGGAGGGAGAATGTTAAAATGTGATGTTTGCTGAAATTTTTTTGTTCACTGTTGTGGACATCCAGTGGTTTTTTGAGTATCTTAATCTTTGGCTGTGTTCAGTGCTTTTAACTGTGGTGGCTGGTATAACTCTGTTCTGATACTTCTTAGGCTTTTGCTTAATTTCATATGCTGCTTAGGTTTTTAAGGAGAAAATTTGTAGCCTTCCTCTTCTAATGTGTAGATAAACCAGCTGGAAAATGCTATGCAAGGTATTGAAGTTTTGGGGTTTTTTGTGTTTTTTTTTCAAGTGACACAAGCTCTCCATGCAGATTGTCTTTTATAGACACCATCTTTGTCAGCAGATGTAGGTTTTTTTCAGCTGGAGTATCAGAATTTGTGACAGCTTTGAATAAGAAGTGATCTCGCTGTGATTTCTTTTATCTCTGGCAATTCTTTGGAACAGTACTGAATAGTATGAAAACATAGACCTCAAATTCTTGGTCACCTTTAGAATAATTGATAAATGAGGGAGAATGACTGATAAATATTTGTCGTGCTAGAGGGGACAGTAAAATTAGCAAGGCTGAGGAGTTCCTTCTGAGATTCTTGCCTTCGAACTGCTGATAACATGCTTTACCAGGCTTTCTCGTTAACTTTTCTGATCTGCAGCTAAAGTGACATGACTTCAAAATGTCAGTTTTGTTTTGGCATGTTGTTGTCTCAGCGAAGCTGGCTGTTCTGTGAACACGAGGTTGCAGAGACTGTGAGCTAGTCACTACCTGCGAGCTGGTGATCAGCTTTGCATTGCATTTTGTTTTAACGTGCAGTTTACTTCTGTGTGGGGTTTGTCTTTCACCCCAAAAAAAAAGTTCACAAAAAAGATGAAGTTGCAGAGTGATTTTTTTGTTATTATTATTTATTTATTTCTTGTGTTACCTAGCACACTCGTCTGTTTTCATAAATCAGAAGTTTTATATGTTGTATGTCCTCTGTGAGGAAGTTTGTTTGGTTTACTTGACTGTATTTTTGTGCTTACCAGAAGGCAGCGTAACATGGAAGGATTTGTGTGTTGGAGGGAAATACTGAATGTTTTACGAGTTTGCTGATGGTTAGTGGTGGTTAATAATAAAGGGCACTGCTAACTAACTTCGAGACAAATCAGTTGGAAAGCTCGAGTCACTCGCACACCGTGGGTACGTCTGTTTGTGAGATTTTTGCACCATAAAGACTCTGTTTTGTTTTCAGCATTCTTCCATTCTGGGGAGTGTATTTGGTGACTCCTATTATGATCAGCAGATGACAGCTAGGCAGGCTAATGCCCTATCCCATCAGGTGAGCAAATTCATCTCGGATTTTCAACTATATTTCGGCCACTTTCAGCTTAAAATAAATATAGATCAACTTCTGATTATTTTATGTGAGACCACATTTTGTCCATATAGTTTTACTTCTGTTATTTTTAGTTTGCAGCACTCAGGGATTTCTTTTCTTCTGGTTTGTTTTGGTTTGTTTTGGTTTTTTGTTTCCTCCCCTCCCCCCTTCCCCATCGTCCCTCTTAGCCATTGTAGCAGATGTTTTTAAAGGTGTTCTGCCAAGTTTATTGGATTAAAAATAATGAAAATAGATTTTAAAACCCCCATTCCTGGCCACAGTTGCATTTGGAAAGGATTCACCTGTAGTTGGTAACAATATTTACTCCTGAATTTGGCAAACAGCTCGTGCACGGTACCAAAACCTAGCACGCAGGCCCGTGCCTTCGTCAGTTTGGCCAACCAGCGCATTGATTTCTTCAACTGTGAAATGTGCTCTGGTAGCAGGAAAAAATGAGATGGCTTCTGAGAGGCAGTGCTTGATGGGCAGATACCTGAGTTAGTAGCATGAATTATGAGGTTTTTTTACTTTGTTTTAAAACTACCTTTTCTTTTGTTCTTATGCTATCAAAAGCAATAATTTCATTTTTGCATCCACCTTTCCTCATTCCCCTGCACTCTGAATTTGGCAGTAAACTATTCTGGAAAGTTAAGTGAAAACAGACCATATTTTGATCAACGAAACCTAAAGATGAATTTGTTTGCCTGTCTCTTTCAACGTTACTTCCCATACTTGAGCTTTGTAAGTTGTTTTGCTGTATTTCCTGATGGTTAGAAGTAATAATTCCTTTGTGCCTTGGTCTTCAGCTTGAACAGTTTAATATGATAGAAAACGCCATTAGTTCCAACAGCCTGTACAGCCCTTGTTCCACCCTTAACTACTCCCAGGCAGCCATGATGGGACTTACCGGCAGTCATGGCAGCTTGCAGGACTCGCAGCAGCTGAATTACTCCAGCCATGGAAACATCCCCAACATCATTCTTACAGGTAAGAAAATCACAGACTTAACCAACAAGTAAAACTACCCTGCTGTCGATGTTTCTCTTTGTCATGCAATGGCTCACTTCGAGCCAAGAAAGGAGAAGGGTGCTGTTGCCTTTGAAGGTTTTGTTTCACCTTGTGTAGACGTTGGTGTTACTGGTGTGGCGTATTTCCCGAGTGCTGGGGAGCCCGACGGCTCTTGTTTAATCCCAGCAAACAGGTAGAGCTGCAATGGCAGCACCAATTGTCTTGCAGACACTCCCTGCCTCTGAATTTACTGGGTCCTCTGCCACAAGCGAGGGAGAAGCTGTGAAAGCCAAACTTCTTCCGCTGCTTCTCTGTTCGAGCTTGCCAACAAAGGATTTTTTTTTAGTGTCACATATGGTAGCGAATCTGGTCACGGTTGGACGTTTGGAAACAATTTCTGCACAGGCCACTGAGCTGTAGTTCAGTCTATATTTCAGCCAAGGACTCTTGCTGATCAGAGTCACGTAAATTAAGGTTATTCCTCCTACACCTAAGGGAGAGAAAAGAGACTCAAGTGACACCACTTTGTGGCCCCCAAATACACATATATGAATTTTGCTTTGTGTTACATCATTACGATGGTCTTGAGATGCTCTGACAAGTCTGTAATTCATCCAGCTGGAAATGAGGATAGATGTTTCTTGTCTGAACTTCAGCCTTAGTTCAATAAATGATTCTGGAATTTTTGCAAGCTGTTTTATGACTCGTCTGCCTGGCAAATACGTGTTTGCTAAGTCCTACCCTTCTCTTCCTCTTCCCTGCAGTGACAGGAGAGTCTCCTCCCAGCTTATCAAAAGAACTGACCAGCTCTTTGGCAGGAGTGGGAGACGTCAGCTTTGATACGGATTCCCAGTTCCCTCTGGATGAACTCAAAATTGACCCTTTAACCTTGGATGGACTGCACATGCTGAATGACCCAGACATGGTCCTCACTGACCCCGCCACAGAGGACACGTTCAGGATGGACCGACTGTGAAGCGTGGACACCAGGAGCGTGGGAACGACGCTTGTTCCTGGAGCCCAGCCGAACTAGAGAGTCCAGTGGGTCAGTCGTGTCAGAACAGGAGTTGCTGAGAGCAGCAGCTCCGTCCTGTACAACATGTACAATGAGTAAAGCTTGTCGTTCTAAGCTTGCAGCGCTGCAGACCCCTACTCCCTGTCGCGCCGTATTTCACCCCTTATCCGCTCATTGCCATTAATGAGTAAGGAGTTTCCATCAGCCTTTTCCTCTCCAGAGCCCCCCCCTTCCCCCCACCAAAGCTCCAGCGTTAAGTTGTCAATTTATCCTTTGCACTAGAAAGGGGGTGGTTTTGGGCAGGCGAGGAAGGTTCAGAGCCAAGGGTAAAGAGATTCTTTCTAACGTACCAAATCGTTGGCTGCTGTTTGAGACGGGGAGGGGGAAGCGCCGACTGTGGCCCCCCCTCCCCTTCTCTCCCCCCACTGATTCGAAAGCAAATCTCTACATTGCCACCCTCTGGGAGGGGCTGGGGGAGCTTCGGCGGTTTTGACTCTGCTTTGTGACAGCTGCTTCGTAGAGTAAAACGCTTCTTCCTTTATCGGTATGCCATGTTTGTTTTCAGGTTTGTTTCCTTCACTGTCATCCTGCACCCACTGCCTCTTCTCGTGCCCCGAGCAAACTCGCGTACTTGGCAAAGCGGAAAAGCAGCCCGGCAGCCCAATGGCCTTTTGTAGCCGGCTAGTCAAAAAAGGCAACTGTAAACACTATTTTCAAAGCTTTTTT